>CAUYON010031622.1:0-11711 GCA_963573935.1 Arctocebus calabarensis
GACCTTTTGTATAATTTTTTTTGTTTTCAATTTCATTTAATCCTGTCCTAATTTGGGTTATTCATTTTCTTCTGCTGGGTTTGGATTGGAATGTACTTCCTATTCCAGTTGCTTGAGATGTCCCATTAAGTTAACTTCCTCTCTTTCGTTTTCTTGTGAAAGGCTTGTAGTGCTATAAATTTCCCTCGTAGGACTGTCTTTGCAGTATCCCAGAGGTTCTGATAATTCGTGTCTTGTCGTTTTGTTCCAAAAATTTGGTAATTTCCTTCTTAATCTCATCTATGAACCATCCATCATTCAGCATAAGGTTATTTAGCTTCCATGTTTTTTGAGGGTCTTTACTAGAATCTGCTTTGGGTATGATGTTGTTCTGTATGGTTATTTCTTCATGTTTCAGGTACTGGAATCAACTTGGTGTATTGGTGGTTATAGGTGGAAAAGATTTAACATCAAGTTGATAACTGACAAGATATTACTAGGGAAAATATAGAAAAATCTAAGTAGCAAATGGGAAAACAAAATTATAACTTTGGGGGGTCCTTAGAGTAAGGAGAGACAATACTGTATATTTCAGCGGTCTTTAGTGTTGTCCAATAAACTTTCTGCGAAGATAGAAATAATCTGTAATCTGCACCATATGATACATTAGTCATTAGCCACATTGGGCTCTTGAGCACTTAAAATGAGGCAAGTGCAACTCAAGAGTGGAGTTTTAAATTTTATTTTATTTTAATTAATTTAAATAGCCTGTGTAGCTAATGTGTGTTTATTACACCACACAGATCTAAGGCATCACTGTATTAGGATATACTGTTTGACAGTCAAAGTGCTTAACTGTCAGGAAGAAATGTTAATTATGTTTAGTATATACAGCTTATGCATATAAGGAAATTAATGGTGCAGATTATCCAGAGGAAGGTGGAAATCAAATTCAAAACTTCTCAGCCACTCCTATCCTTCCCCCGAATAAGGGAAAACTATATATGTATATGCAAAAGTGTTGGGACGTATGACATTTTTGGGTGGAAATCAAATTCAAAGCTTCTCAGCCACTCCTATCCTTCCCCCGAATAAGGGAAAACTATATATGTATATGCAAAAGTGTTAGGACGTATGACATTTTTGGAAATGGCATACCAGAGTAAATGATCCCTAAGCACATCTCTCTAAATCTCAAGAATATAAATGTTAGGGTATGGATGGGAAACCAGGAAAACCTGGTCTACCCAAAGGCACGTGGTAGCCTTCAATTTAGAAGTTATTTCTGCATTTCACTAATATCTTGTATTAACTTGCTGAGTTTTCCCTGCTTCTTTCCCAGAATACCTAAAGAGTAACAATGATTTTTGGCTCCTATCCTCATTTCTCTACTTTTTGGAATTTTACCAGGTTTTAGTAATCGTGCCAGATACAGTTTTTGAGGGCCGGGAATCTGAGAGGGTCTTAGTTGAGTGGCTCTGGCTTGGGATCTTTTCTGATGTTGCAGTCATTGTATATCAACCAGGGCTGTAGTTCTTTATTTGAAGGCTTGACTGAGGTTGAGGATCCACTTCCATGCCTTTAGCAGACTTAGTTCCTTTTTGTCTATTGGCAGGAGGCCTCCTTTCCTTGCCACGTATGCCTTTATGTAAGGTGTTTGAGTGTCCTCCTGAAGTGGTAGCGGACTTCCTCTAGAGCAGGTAATCTAAGAGAAGAAGCAGCAGAAGCTTCAATCTCTTTGATAACTTGGCCCAAGACCTGTTCAATTTTTTTTCTTTATTCTGTTGCTCTATTTTCAGATTTATCTGTTTGCTCTGTCATGTCTTTTGGCTGTTCCGTCTATCCAGTAACCTTTTTTATTTCAGAAAAATTTGTTTTTTTACTTTTAGAGTTTTAATTTCTTTTGTTTCTAATTCTATGCTGAGTTTTCATTCATTAAAAACATTTTAACTTCATTGGTGATAGTTGTATAATAGTTGCTTTAAAACTCTTGTTTGTTCTAGCATCTAGTTTGTTTGGGATTGGACAAGAATGTTTTTATTTTCTCCTGAAAATGTATTCTATTTTTATGGTTCACCATAGGTTGGGTAATTTTGGCTTGCATCTTGGATGTTGGATCTTGGTTGTTGTAAATGTTAGCTGTAGAGCTTTGGATTCTGTTATTTTTTTTGCAATGAATGTTGCTTTCTTTGTTAGGACAGGTAATTTTCTTCTTGGGTGACAACCCCTTTTTTAACTTAGGTGGTTTTTTGTGTGGTGTGTGTTTTTCACTTAGGTGTTTTGTCTTTAGGGGCTGCTTTGAGTCTCTTTTCAGCATGTATGAGATCAGAGATAGGGGTAGCCAGACTTTGGCTGGACCAAAGTCTGGACCAGCCAGATTCTTTCCCTGGCTCTTTCCTTTCTGGGATTCTCCCAGCTTTCATGGTTTCCGAACTTACCTTTCCTGGTTCCTAGGCCAGAAAGTTTGTGGTTTTTTTCTGCATTAGTTCCCACTGTTGCTGCTGTGTCTGCTCTAAAGTGCACTTAGCCCCACACTCAAAGTTTTGGCGGTAGGAACTTACAGCTGTGTGGCTCCTCTTCTTCAAGGGAGCATGCACTTCTCACCACTGTTTAGTTTTGTTCACTCAGTATTCTGAACCCTTGGGTATTTGCTTTTTATATCATGTCAAGGTTTTCAAGTTGTTTTCTGTTTTGGTTCATAGGTCGGGAAACATTTAAAGGAATACTAACACCCCCTACTTCAGGGATTTGGAAAGAAGGGTACTCATATGTGTAAAAATTTGAATTGTTTTTGAAATGTAATCTGGCAAGGTTTAGTAATATAGGAAGTATACCTACATTACTATAAGTGATCTTTCCTAGGATTACCTTCCTTTTAAAAGCATCATTATGTTAGGATGTTAGATATCACACAAATACTTAATGGAGGAATTTTTGAGTCATATAATTCTGGGGGGAGAAAGAATACCTATTTACATGGGAATATTGGAATAGATTTTTCAGGGAATATTGGCAGCCATTTAAATAAAATGAACTGGCTTTATACCAGTTAAGTTAGAAAGATTTCCCCTATAAAACCAGAAAAGCAAGATTCAGAGAAGCATCTACAATAAGGAGTGGAGGGAGTCTTACCTGAATAATGACTCCCCCCACCCCCGCTGAAAGGTATTGTACACTTACAAATGTGTGCATATACATGTTAAATTTGTTTGCAGTGCTGTGACTCTAGATCAAGCTATAAATGGGTTTATGCATAGTTGTTACCATTGGTTATTTAAGAGGAGATAAAGGACAAAAAAAGAAAATAGCTGTTTTCTTCAAAAAGTTATTCCCATTTAAATAAACTACACATGTGGTATTCCACTTACGTCAAATATGTCTTTGTCTGAGAATGTGCATAGACTTAAATTGAATTTTCTTCAAAATGGTGGTGGTAGTTGTGATCTCAAGATGGTGAAATTCAGGTGATTTTAATTTCTCTTAAATTTCTTATGCTGTTACCCCCCTTTTGATTTTCATTTTAAATTGGTATTTGTGATTTGTATAAACAAAACTTAGAGCCATTTTATTGTGATGGGGACAAATATTTTGATACCTAATGAGAAAACATTGTTGTTAATTCTGGATCATCTGTGCTGGTAGAGAATAAATGTAGCATGAATGAAAACCCCATAAATACTTTAAGGTATTAATTTCACCCTTCTTCCTCATCAGATATGTTTTGTAGGAGTTTATTGCCATCTTTCAAGATGACTGCCAAATACTCAAGGGTTAGTTAAAATGTATAGGTTGTGATAGATGCCTTGATAATTGTTTTAGATCATAACTCTTCTTTTGCAATTATAAACTCTTTCCAAGGTACTTTAAGTTAATGATGTTAAGTAATATTCTTTGCTTTCTGGGATTTTCTTTGCAGAGAGGGCAGTTAAAGTTACTTAACAAACAGCAAGAATATTCTTCTTTGGTATAACCACACCAGGTCTTTGCAACAGGTAAACTAAGGAAGTGATTTGCAACTTCAAGGCCTTTTGGAATTTTGAGACAGCGGTGCTCTGAAGAAATACCATCTGGACTTCCTGAGGATGAAACCCAGCTAAGCCCAGCCTCCCTATTCCCCACCCAACTAAACCCATTAGTCCCTTAGCCAACCCCCCAGCTGAATATATAACTACATGAATGAGTCCAAAAGATAACAATGGAAGAATTGTCTAGAAAACCCACAGAGTCACGAGAAATCATTAATCACTGTTGTTCTAAGACACTGGGGTGATTTATTACACAACCTCAGACATGCATTAAGTATATAGTCTGGGCTTGTCTAGTCTCATTTTCATGTTCCTAACCGTTTCTTTGCCAGTCCTTCCCATCACAGTACATGATATCACCAGTTACCCTGTTATTCAAACTTCAACTGAAATCATTATCCTTGATACTCTCCAGCTTCCCTCCCTACTTCCAATCTGTTACTAAAGTCCTTCAATTGTTTTTCCAGTATATGTCAAAACTTTCTACTCCTCTCCATCTTTATACCATACCTGGTCCAAGTCTCCTTCATCTCATCTCTTTTCCTGAATTATTGTAATACCATCCTAATTGGTCTGCCAGTTCTTCTAGTTTATTCTCCACAAAGCAGATTGTATCTATTTGTGTGTATAAGGTTAATCAGATCATAGCTTTTAATCGCATTTAATGGATCCAATTGCATATAGAATTCAAACTTCATATGTGATGGTTAGTATTAGGTATCAGCTTGACCAGATTGAGGGATGCCCAGTGAAGCGTTATTTCTGGATGTGTCTGGGAGGTGTGTCTGTCTCTTCATCTCTTCTCTTTCTTCCTTCCCTCCCTCATTTTTTGGAGGGTCACATCTTTCCTCCTGCCCTTGGACGTCAGACTCTAGGTTCTTTGACCTTTGGACTCTGAGACTTGTACTGGAAGCCTCTTAAGTCTTCAGTTCAGACTGGGAGCTACACTCTGGGCTTCCCTAGTTTTGAACCTTATGGACTTAGACTGAACTGTGCTACTGGCTTTTCTCAGTCCCCACTTTTCAGATAGCCTGTCATGGGACTTTGCCTCTACAATCATTTTGATTGTAGCTATTTTCCCTTATAAACTCCCTTTGGTATATACATCCTTTTGGCTCTGTCCTCCTGGAGAGCCCTAATAATAATGGTACAGACTGCATGATCTGGTGACTGTCTTTTTTTTCATTCTCAGCCTGGCTAACTAGGCTTCAACTACACTGGTGTTTTAAGAGAACCCAGAACTGCTTTTTTTGCCTGGCTGGCTTTATACAATGGGTTGAATAGTGCTCCCCCTCAAAAAAACCCCCAAAAGATGTATGGAACTTTGGAATGTGACCTTATTTGGAATACAGGTCTTAGGAGATGTACTTAAGGATCTCTGAATTAAGAACATTTTTATTAGGTTTGGACCCACAAACTAGTGATGATTGTCCTTATCAGGCATGTGAAAGAAGACACAGGTATAGGGAAGAAGGTTGTCTGAAGACAGTGGCGGCAATTGGAGTTACTATGACATGAACGAAGAGACACCAGGAGCCATCAGATACTGGAAAAGACAAAGAATCCTTTCCTAGATCTTTTGGATGGAACATATTACTGTTGACACCTTGATTTCAGACTTCTAGCCTCCAGAGAATAAATTTCTGTGATTTTAAGCCACCAAGTGTGTGGTTATTTCTTGTGGCAACCTGAGGAAACTAACACACTGTCTCATCCTTTAAGTCTCAGTTCCTTAGAGACTTTTACTCATAGTCCTAGATAAAGCTCTAAAGTGAGCGCCTCTATCACATTTTCCTCTTTTATCTCATCCTGATTCTTTATCCTAAATGAATTATTTATATGATAAAAACTGAATTTTAAAATCATATTTTTCACATTGAAAAACCTCTCTAGGCTGAAATTTTGAACACTAAAAAAATATTTTTTTCATTTCTTAATTCTGAGGCTAAATTAAGACCTATTGAGATAATTCTTTATTCCTGTGTGTGCCCCTTCCCATTTTTGTTAGAGATGTGGTTTCTTAAGTTTTATTTTTAAATTGATATATTAATACTCATATATATATATGTAACTTAAAGGTCAGTAAGTAGGTTTTAAAATAGTTTTCTAAAATGTTTATTCTTAATGAATTTTATTTTTGGCAGGTTTTATTAACGAATCTATAGCAGTTATTTCTCCAAATTAAACATAATGGAAGTCTACTTAACTATGGAATAATACTGTTAATTGATGCATTGATACTCAAGAGTTAGAAAAATGGAAATTAAAAAATTTATCAGTAAAGTTAAGATATGATTAAAACATTCAAAAAATTTGGCTCAGCACAATGCCTCACTCACATCTGTAATCTTAGCACTCTGGGAGGCCAAGGGGGGAAGGATTGCTTAAACTTAGGAGTTTGAGACCAGCCTAAGCAAGAGTGAGATCCTGTCTCTAGTAAAAATAGAAAATTTAGCTGGGACATCTGTAGTCTAGGCCCCTACTTGGAAGGCTAAGGCAGAAAGATTGCTTGAGCCCAGGAGTTTGAGGTTACAGTAAGCTAGGCTGACTATGCAGCACGCTTAACATGGGCAACATGGTGAGACTCTGTTTCAAAAAAAAAGAAAACAGACTTGGCATCTGTGGCTCAAGCGACTAAGGCACCAGCCACATACACCTGAGCTGGCGGGGTTGTATCTGGCCCGGACCTGCCTAACAGTGACAGCTGCAAACAAAAAATGGCTGGGTATTGTGGCGGGCGCCTGTAGTTCTAGCTACTTGGGAGGCAGAGGCAGGAGAATCGCTGGAGCCCAGGAGTTGGAGGTTGCTGTGAGCTGTGATGCCACAGCGCTCTACCCAGGGGAACAGCTTGAGGCTCTGTCTTAAAAAAAAAAAAAGAAAGAAAGAAAACAGGTGGCACCCAAAACTCAGTGGGTAGGGCGCTGGCCACATACACTGAGGCTCGAATCCAGCCCAGGCCAGCTAAACAACAAGGACAACTGCAATAAAAAAATAGCCAGGTGTTGTGGCGGGCGCCTGTGATCCCAGCTACTTTGAGGCTGAGGCAAGAGAGTTGCTTAAGCCCAAGAGTTTGAGGTTGCTGTGAGCTGTGACAGCACAGTACTCTACTGAGGGTGACATAGTGAAACTGTGTCTCAAAAAAAAAAAGAAAAAGAAAAGAGAAAACAAAAATTAAAAAAAAAGTATTGGAAAGGTCTTCCAGTCAGACCATTATATTTTACTTTAGAGACTCTAGATTTTGTTTTATTTTTAATAGCAAAAGTAAATTTTGGTTATTAATATAAATTACGTGTGTACAAACAGATGCTTTATATTGGATTTAGGGGCCTAGTAGGTGGGGTAATGGATAGTGTATAACATTATATAAAAGCCTATTTTTACTAGTTACAGTGCTGCACCTAAATTACCAATTTTCAGGGTAAACTGAACATCTAAATCGAGTCTTTAAAGGATGACCAACAGTGAGAGGAAGGAGAAGAAAGGGGTGGATGGAATGTGAGTTAAGGAAAAAGACAAAAAGATGTAAATTGGTGCATATCTGCCTATATATAGTCTGTTAATTATACAGTTGTGTTCTTAGGAAATTGAATTACCAAAGTTACATTACCATACCTATTGGTATAAAAGAAGATTGATAAAGAATATCAGTTTTGGAGGAGGAGAAGCGCTTCAAGCAGCGGGAACAGGTGCAGAAGTGGGGTTGGACCCAGGACTGAAGCAGCCCCCCACCCCGTGGATCATGTCCAGGGTGGCAGCGGCAGTAGAGGGTGGGGGAGAGTGACTGGGCGGTGCCGATGTAGGAGAGGATGCTGTTTGCAGTTCTAACTCAGGGATCACAACAAACATAGCCGCCACAGAAGCACTATGGCATTACTCTCCTATCAGCTTAGTAGCCCCCAAGGAGACTGACTGCATACTTACTGAGACTCTGAAACCCTTTGGGGTTTTTAAAGTAGAAGAATTGCTGCGCAGGATTTTAATTTGGGGAAAATTAAATAACCCGGTAAAAAAATGGATTTGAGAAATCAGTGAAAGCAAGAATCTTCCACAGTCAGAAAATGTCAGAAAAAAATTTTACTTTCGGACCTCACTGATACTGATGCATTGTGTGTTGCACCAAGAGATGTTGATCAAAGTGACTTTTTCACCTCATTCTATGATTAGTTGAAATTACAGGAAGAAGTAAAAGATGTAAGAGCTGTGGAAGAGGCATTTGTACCAGTTATCAAACTCTGTTTTGATGGGATAAATATTGATATTTTGTTTGCAAGATTAGCATTGCAGACTATTCCAGAAGATTTGGGTCTACGAGATGGTTGTTTGCTTAAAAATTTAGATATAAGATGCATAAGAAGTCTTAACAGTTGCAGGGTAACCGATGAAATTTTACATCTAGTACCAAATGTTGACAACTTCAGGTTAACTCTGAGAGCTATCAAACTATGGGCCAAACGCCACATCTATTCCAATATATTAGGTTTCCTCGATGGTGTTTCCTGGGCTATGCTAGTAGCAAGAACTTCCCAGCTTTATCCAAATGCAATAGCATCTACTCTTGTATGTAAATTTTTCTTGGTATTTTCTAAATGGTATGTGTTTAAATTATATTAAAATAAAATTGATCATAGACACTGGGAAAAAAAATATCAGTTTCAATTTTCCTATGGCAATTTTGTTCTATAATAAAACATTCTAATATCATCTTAGAGTGTAAATGTTTTGTAAACCTAGGTAGTCTTTATCAAGTAGTGGTTAAAACTTTGGCTTTGTGGTCAGTGAATCAGTAGGAATGCTTTTAGCTTCACATAATGAAAGGTCCTATTACAGTGGATTAAACAGATTTTTTGGTGGTGGTTTTCTACATAAGAAGACTAGACAAGATTAAATTACTGATTTACAGAAAATAAATAATGGGGTAGGGAGGGTGCAGTCAGTGAAATCCAAACTGTGGGAAAATCTTGAGGACAAGCAACTGAGTTTCTTCTACAAAAAATTTAAAGAGAAAAACAATGAAATTGGGAGATACCAATGGATTAAAAGTTACTTAGGAGATATATTAAACATGAACCTTATTTGTACTTACATGGAAAAAACAAATTTTATAAGACAGCTGTGAATTTGTGAACACTGACAAGATTTTTGATGACATTAGGAGCTACTGTTATTTTTTTTCCGGTATTATGGTATTTTTAAGTCTCTATCTTATAAATATACAAAGGTATATGCAAGTAAAATAATATATCTGGGATTTATAGTGATTACAGTGTCTGTGAAAGCAAAATGTACCCCATTACAAACATTTACTCATATCTCATTGAGCAGAGCTTTCTCATTTACCTACTCTTGGCTGAAAGATGACTAGGAATAACTGGGCTGGGAATGGAGGTTGAGTCAATTAACCAACAGTGTAAGCCAGAGACGGATGACTGATTTTAATCTCCGCTCTGCTATTTATTAGCTGTGTAACTATAGACAAGTTACTTAGCCTTTCTAAGCCAAAATTTCTTCATCTGTAAAAGGAGATTGAGGAAGATAACTAGTATTATTAAAATATTCCTCCTCTCCTCTTCCTACTACTAGTGAAATAATGCTTGTGAAAGTCAAAAGTGCAAGTAAAAGATAAAAGCAATGTGCTGAACAAGGAGTTATTGCTCAGAAAATGTTAGCTTCCATTATTTACTCATTTTTTGAAGTAAAAGTCATATAATATAAAATTATTCACTTTAAAATGTATAGTCCGGTGACATTTAGTGCACTTACAGTGTTGAGCAACTATATTTCTCTCTAGTTCCCAAGTGTTTTCATTACCCATAGGAAACCTTATGCTCATTAAGGAGTCTTTCCTTTCCCATTGCAACCTAGCTCTTAGCAACCACTGATCTACTTTCAGGCTTTATGCATTTACTTTTTCTGGATATTTCATATAAATGGAATTATATAAAACCTTTTTTGTCTAATTTCTTTTCATTTAGCATGTTTTTGAGGTTAATCCATGTTGTAGCATGTACTGGAAATAACTACATTTTGTTGGGCCACTCATCAGGTAATGGACATTTTGGGTTGCTTCCACCTTTATTTAACCTTTTGTGTATAATAATACTACGGTAAATATTCATGTACATGTGTTTGTTTGAGTCCTTTTTTTCCCCCACTTTTTTTGGCTTATACCTGGGAGTGGAATTTCTTAGTTATATAGTAATTCTATGTTTAATTTTTTGAGAAATTGTCAAACTTCACAGCGTCTAGCCATTTTCGCATTTCTACCAGCAATATATGAGAGTTCTCATTTCTTCACGTGTTTGAGAATACTCGTTATTTTTTGTTATTTTTATTAATTTTTTTTTTTGTTAGCTGGCCGGGGCCAGGTTCAAACCTGCCACTCTCAGTATATGGAGCCAGCGCCCTACCCACTGAGCCACAAGCGCTGCCCTATTTTTTGTTATTATTCTAACCATCCTAATGTATATAAAATAGTATTTCATTGCATTTTCCTCATGACTTGATGTTGAGCATCTTTTTATGCCTATTGGCCATTCATTTATCTTCTTTGGAGAAAAGGCTACTCAGATACTTTGTTTTTGAATTGGGTTATTTTTCCTTTTGTTGTTGAGTTGTAAGAGTTATTTATGTATCCTGGGTACTAGATTCTAATCAGGTATGTGATTTGCAAATGTTTTCTCCCATTCTGTAGATTGTCTTTTCACTTTCTTGATAGCGTCCTTTGGTACAAAAGCTTTAATTTTGGAGAAGTCCAGTGTATTTTATTTTTTATTTTTTACCACTTGTACTTTTGGTGTCATATTTAAGAATCCATGGTCAAATCCAAAGTCATAGAGATTTACCCCTATATATATATTTTTAATTTTTTTTTTTATTAAATCATAGTTGTGTACATTAATGCACTCATAGGGTACAATGTGCTGGTTTCATAGACAATCTGAAATATTTTCATCAAACTGGTTAACATAGCAGTCATGTCATTTTCTTAGTTATTGTATTAAGACCTTTATATTCTGCATTCAGTAAGTTTCACCTAAACCCTTCTAAGATGCACCGTAGGTGTGGTCCTACCAATTACCCTCTCTCCACCCATCCTCCTCCCTCCTTGTCCCTTTCCTGATATTCTTGTGCTATAATTGGGTTATAGCCATTATATAAAAGCTATAAATTAGTTTCATAGTAGGACTGAGTACATTGGATACTTTTTCTTCCATTCTTGAGATACTTTGCTAAGAAGAATATGTTCCAGCTCCATCCATATAAGCATAAAAGAGGTAAAGTCTCCATCTTTCTTTAAGGCTGCATAATATTCCATGGTATACATATACCACAATTTATTAATCCATTTGTGGGTTGATGGGCACTTGGGCTTCTTCCATGACTTAGCAATTACGAATTGGGCTGTAGTAAACATTCTGATACAAATATCTTTGTCATAATGTGATTTTTGGTCTTCTGGATATATACCTAGTAGGGGAATTATAGGATTGAATGGCAGGTCTATTTTTAGATCTCTAAGTATTCTCCAAACATTTTTCCAAAAGGAGCATATTAGTTTGCATTCCCACCAGCAATGTAGAAGTGTTCCCTTTTCTCCACATCCATGCCAACATCTCTGGTTTTGGGATTTTGTGATATGGGCTAATCTTACTGGAGTTAGATGATATCTCAAAGTAGTTTTGATTTGCATTTCTCTGATGATTAAGG
>CAUYON010031623.1:0-50811 GCA_963573935.1 Arctocebus calabarensis
TTTTTGAGACAGAGCCTCAAGCTGTCACCCTGGATAGAGTGCTGTGACATCACAGCTCACAGCAACCTCCAATTCCTGGGCTCAAGCGAGTCTCTTGCCTCCACCTCCCAAGTAGCTGGGACTACAGGCACCCGCCACAACGCCTGGCCAGTTTTTGGTTGCAGCTGTCATTGGGCCCAGGCTGGATTCGAACCCGCCAGCTCAGGTGTACATGGCTGGCGCCTTAGCTGCTTGAGCCACAGGCGCTGAGCCACAACTTTGTTATCTTAATAATCTTAGTTTGAAGCCGAGCATGGTGGCTCATGCCTATAATCCTAGCACTCTGGGAGGCTGAGGCAGGCGGATTGCCTGAGCTTGGGTGTTAGAGGCCAGCCTGAGAAAGAGGGGGAAAAAAAATAGAAAAACTAGCCAGATGCTGTGGCAGGTGCCTACAGTCCCAGCAACTTGGAGGCTGAGGCAGGAGGATCACTTGAGCCCAAGAATTTGAGGTTGTTGTGAGCTATGATGGCACCATGCCGCTCTACCCAGGGCAGCAAAGTGAGATTTTGTCTCAAAAAAAAAAAAAAATTCATAGTGTGCTTGGTGGGTAGAAAATCTGTTTATTGGGCACATAAATGAATGAGTAAATAAAAAATAAAGGAACAAGTCACATTAAGCACCACTACCACCTTAAGAGATAAGTCTCTTCATTATTCCCATTTCACAGATGAGAAAACTGAGGACTGGAGAGAGTCTAAGCACTTGCCAAGATCATGGAGCTGGCTCATGGCAGAGCTTAGGTTCTAATCTTTGTCTTATTCCACAGTGTGGGATTCTTCATGTCCTCTTCCAATGTCATGTTCATATTCATTGGCTAAATTCCCACAGCCAAGTCCACTCAGTTCTGGGGCCACTTTGAAGTATTTTTACAACGTGGCTACCAGTACGGGGAAATAGTGACGTGGACTAACCATAACTGACATTTCCACAGCGCTTTCTCTGCACCCAGCACTCACCCCATAGTCACAATTCTCCTATGAGGTCTGGTTAGAGTCCTCCTTTACAGAGAAGAAGACTGAAAACAAGCACCAGGTGGCAAAGACTGGATCAGACCCAGGCGCTTTGGCTCCAGAGTTCATGATCATAATCTCTGTGCTGTCAGCTGTGAGAAAGGACAGTGCTCTGGCATAGTCCCTCTGTCCCCTCACAGAGCTGAGTCATGACAGGTTATCCCCCCTGTTCCCACCAGAATGTACAATCTCTCTCTAGAACCTGCAGGGGATGGTCCTGACATGCAGATGGTGCCTTTAGCCACAGGCTTCGGGCACAGGCCCCGCTCTCTGACCCTGGCACAACCTGCCGACTCTGTCCCCATCCTTCCCTTCACAGCCACCTCTGCTGTCCCCCCTGTGCACCTGCAAGTTTCTGAAAAACCACCCATCTTAGCCATAGGCCCTGGGGAGTCTGTTAAATGGGAGGCATCTTATTCTTCTGCCTGCTGCTTCCTTCCCTCAGCAGGAATTGAATTCGAACCCGCAACTCACTTCTCTTGCTGAGAGGTGAGTTGACGGAACCCAAGCCCCGCTTTCTGGGCCTTGGTGCAGCCAGGAATGAGAACCATCTCAGAACCCTTTCTCCCAGGCTCTGAGTATTTGGCTCGTGTGTTCACAGAATACACGTGAGACCTTGAGAGCAGGAATCACATATTGTTTATCTCTTAATCTCAGAGCCTAGCAGAGTCCAGCTCATTGTAGATGCTCTTCAGGTGTTCGTTGAACCAGTGAGTAAATGAACATAGTAATCCAATATATGTAGGTAACAGAGGATGAAGAAGGCCCCCATCTCCGTACAGGTGATGATTTAGAAAGGATCATGGATACTGGACATCTCTTTCTGCACAAACCCAAGCCCTTTAGGCACGTGAGGGTGGGGCTCACCGTGTGCCGAGCCCCAGCTGTGCTCAGGACTGCTCCTCCCTGGTCTGTTTTATTGAGATGCTTCTCGGTGCATCTGTTCCAATGGGAAAGAGGTGCCACATTTCCATGGGGCAACAGAGGAGGGATTAAAGGGGAGGTCATTTCCACCAGTGTGGAAAGGACTCAGGAAAACCCCAAAGGAATGATGAAGCTCTCAAGGCTAACAGCGCAAGTAGCTCCCTTGTCTGGAGGGGCATGGTGTGGATGGTTCTGGAAGGGGGGCAAAGAGCTGAAGGAGAGGGACACCAGGCAGGAACACAGGGGGTGTCAGGGAGCTGGGTGACTTCTCTCTCCTCCCCTCCTTCTCCTTCTCCGGCCTCCCAGCTTCCACTCAGCTTCAGTAAGAGGTAGAAAGAGAGGAGAAGAGAGAAGTTACCCAGCTCCCTGACACCCCCAGCTCCTGTGTTCCTTGCTGATTTTTCATGATAGGTCCCTTAAATCACCTGCTGTACCCACTGCCCGCAACTCTATGCGTCTGGATTTACAGTCCCAGTTAAAGGCCCGTCTATGAAGGGGGAGGGAACCAAGGCTCTCCCTTCCCCTTCCAGCCCCCAAATTGATTTGGCACTTGGAGTCACTGTTATATTTTATACTGAGTCCTCTGAATCAGTTCATTGAATTTTAGCTGTAGCTATATAAAATCCTCTCCAGTGAAATTATTTGGCCATATTGAGGATGGCTCTGCCACGATCCATCAATGCCACTAACTATCAGCTGTAAAAAAAAAAAAAAAAAAATTCCTCCTTCTCTTTTCATTGTAATGAATTTTCTAAACTCAGATTGAACTTTGGAAGGTACTTTCCTGGCTTTTTAATTTTTAAAAGGTAGCATTTGGTATTTTTCTATGAAGCCCACAGGATGGGTGGTGGCAAGGTTTGAATATTTTCCCTGTGGAGAAAGGTTGCTGAGGAGGTTCAGGCGACCCCCCCGGCTTGGATTTCATGAAAGTGGGGGGATGGGCTTGGGGAGGGCACCCAGTTGTGACTCAGGGCAGGGGGGAGCAGTTGCTTAAGCAAAGAGCAAGAATGAAAACCCAGCTGTGATTATCTCTGTGCATTGTTAAATTGATAAAGGAGACAAAGTAGACATAATTTATCCAATGGCTGCAAAATATTTACTATTGTCCTGCACAGGAACCTGGGCAGAGAGGAAGCTATGGAAGTTGACTTTGGGAAAAGAGTACAAAGTGGCTTAGGTGGAAGACGGCACCCCGAAGAGGGGATAATTCACAGTTCAGGGAGGCCAATCTATGCAAACACATGAATACTTGCACCGTGTAATCAACTGAGTATGAAAAACCTAAGTCTTAAACTCTAAGAGTGCATTTGGACTCAACATAATTATTTGAGACAGATCTTTAGACTGATCACAAAGCTGGACTTGTCCATAGCATGGTGGAGAGGAAGTTCCTACCCCTTTGCTGAGACAAAGTGACCACATATTCCCCAGTACTGTACTCTCCTCAGACTGCTGTGTAATATATACATTCCCTCCTCCAAGGAACATCCTTTAGTGAATCAACATTTTATCTTCTTACCACCTATCCCACGGCATTTTAACCAAGCCAAGCAAAAAGATTTTTTAAAAACATCTTTAGCAAGCACCCTTCTACTGTTGCAACATTTCCATTGAAAATGAAGAAAACCTAGGGGGAAAAAAGGCCTAAGTTGTTTTAATTGAAAAAATGTTATGTTTGAATGATAGAAAATTTGAAGTAAAAATGAAGTTCTCATTCCCTTTTAATCCGGCTAAGTATAGACCACTTCAAGGACATACAGGCAGAGATACTCTGTGTTAGTTTAGGTTCTTTGGTTGCAAGCAACAGAAGCGGACTCATGCATTTAACAAAAAGGATTTTACTGAAGGGACAGTGGGGACTCACAGAATCCCCAGGAGGCTGGAAAGCTGGCCTGAGAATTGACAGGATCCAGGCTACACAACCAAACCATAACACCCATCTCCTTGTGGTGTCAGTTCATAGCACTGGGAAGAGTAAACATCCTATGTTAGAGTCTGTATCTCTTGCTTACCACCCAAAGCCCCAGCAGAGAGACTGGCCAAGCACGGGTGATGTGCCCACCTCTGACTATATTAGGTTAGAAAGAGAGAGGACCCAGCTTCAGAGTAAAATCTCCTGGGGTCACCCTTTCTGTGACAATTTCTCAGAATCTATCAGGGATGCTTTGGGGGCAACCCCAAAATAATATGTGTCTACCATAGGTCCCCAAAGAAAAAAGAGCCCAGTTAGAAGTTTCCTTTTTCCTTTTTTTTTTTTTTTTGATAGATGAGACAGAGTCTTACTTTGTCAACCTCTGTGGAGCTCCATGGCATCACAGTTCACAGCAACCTCAAACTCTTGGGCTTAAGCAATCCTCTTGCCCCAGCCTCCCATGTAGCCAGGACTACAGGTGCCTGCACAAGACCTGGCTATGCTTTTTTTAGAGACAGGGTCTCGTTCTTGCCCAGGCTGGTCTTGCTCTTGCTCAGCATGGTCTTGAACTCCTGAGCTCAAGGAATCTACCCAGCTTGCCTTCCAGAGTGCTAGGTTTATGGGCATGAATCACTGCACCTGGCCAACAACAGACATTCATGCTCTCTTAGTTCTGGAGGCCAGAAGCGATGCCCTCTTCGAAGGCTCTGAGGAGGAATCTTTCTTTTCCTCTTCCTAGCTTCCAGGGTTGCCATTCATCATTGGTGTTCCATGGTTTAGAGACGCATCACTCCGATCTCTGCAACTGTGACCACATGGTGTTTGGTCTGTGTGTCTCTGGTCGTCGTCTTATACCAATGTTAGTTTTATTGGATTTAGAACCAGCATGTCCTCGTTGTCAGTAATTATTTGGAAATAGTGTCTTTGCAGATGTAGTTAGAGAAGATGAGGTTCCCAGTACACATGAATTTTGGTGGGCTGCTATTCAACTCAATGCACTTGACAAATGCAAATTCTCAGTCCCCAGCTTGACCTGCTCATTCATCAAGTCTGGGAGGTGAGCCCAGAAAACTGTTTGGATGAGATCTGCTGGAGATATGAACCCCTTTAACATGTGAGGACCCGTGTCCTAGAAAGAGGTACACACACATCTCCCAGCTTCAGAATTCAGTTCTCACAGAAGATGTATGAACAGATATTTTAAAGAGAAAAGGAGGGTTTGATGAGAGAGGGAATGCGGTGGGAGGGGCTGGACCCTGCAGCAGGGGTGAAGCTGCACTTGTGATCTGCTGTCTTTGCCAATGACAGGGAACTGCCCATACAGGAACACTGGCCAAAAGTCCCATCACCACCGTTGTCATCATTCACCCAAATGACATACAGAAGAAAACAAGTCATGGCATAAAAGCTCTCAGAATCTATTTAGTAGAGTCAAAGGATGATACTTCTACTTTATAGAATAGATTTAATTTCTTTAAGCTATTTTTTTCAGTCCTTAATGTTGTTTTTTTCTTTTTTCTTTCTTTTCTTTTAAGACAGAGTCTCACTATGTCTCCCTCGGTAGAGTGCTGTGGCATCACAGCTCACATCAACTTCATACTCTTGGGCTTAAGTGATTCTCGTGCCTCAGCCTCCCAAGTAGCTGGGATTACAGGTGCCCACCACAACGCCCGGCTGTTTATTGGTTGTAGTTGTTGTTGTTTGGCAGGCCTGGGCTGGATTCAAACCCGCCAGCTCCAGTATATGTGGCTGGCGCCCTGGCCGCTGAGGTACAGGCGCCGAGCCAATGTTGTTTTTTTCTCCCAGAGAAATTAAGACTTCTCTTAATAGCCAAAAGGAAAAACAAATAATATTCTCTTTTAAGATTTCTAAACTCAGGCTTGCTGCCTGTAGCTCAGTGGCTAGGGCACCAGCCAAATACCCCGGAGCTGGCAGGTTCG
Source organism: Arctocebus calabarensis (assembly GCA_963573935.1). NCBI lineage: Eukaryota > Metazoa > Chordata > Mammalia > Primates > Lorisidae > Arctocebus > Arctocebus calabarensis. The sequence goes on from CAUYON010031623.1 coordinate 5,826, forward strand.
AATCCAGCCCAGGCCTGCCAAACAACAATGAGAATGAGAATAAAAAAATAGCCAGTGTTATGGCAGGTGCCTATAGTCCCAGCTATTTGGGAGGCTGAGGCAAGAGAATCGCTTAAGCCCAAGAGTTTGACATTGCTGTGAGCTATGACACCATGACACTCTCCTGAGGGCGACATAGTGAAACTCTTTCCAAAAAAAAAAGATTTCTAAACTGAGTCCTCCTGATTATGTCTCGCTGTCATTTCTTTTCATGCCAGTAATTAATGTGCAGTAGATTCCATCTCAGGGCCTGGCTAAATTGAGTTTACACCATTTAGACATCTTGGTCCTGATGAACCAGTGGCTATTTCACTGTGATTAAACTTTATGCCTCCTGTCAATCAACCCATCTCCCAACAGGAAATTTCCAACATATGCTCTGTACCCCCATACTGTGTTAAATATTTTTGGCCCCCACACACACCCATTCCCATTCACATGTATTATCCTTAATGAGACAATGTGGTGTTTGGGACAGAGAGTGAATTTGGTGTCTGAAGTTCTTTGGTGAATTGCCAAACTCCCTCTTCTGACTCTAGAACAGCCCATAGTGGAGACAACGATGCCTCATGAATTCCAGGCGTTTATGTCTCTGCCTCCTTAAAATCAGGGAGACTCACGTGGCTAGTTCTGGCTGACAGGTGTGAGCAGAAATGATATGTGCCACGTACAGGCCAGGAAAGTTATGAACCATTGCAAGCTTGTCAGTTTTTCTCTTTCTCTGCAAGCTTTGAAGCCATCTATTGAGACAGTACAATTGGCACAATCTCCACCAGCCTGGATCTCTGAGTGACCAAGTGGAGCAGAGCCTCATGCTTACTTAAAAACACTGGGCAACTAGCCAGCTCAGCGGAGCTGGCGGACCTGCCGCCTCCTCCTAGGTGGTGTCGGGGCTGCGGCAGCCAGCTGAAGAACCAGTGGGCTGGATGACAGGCAAGGAGGGGAAACTCCAACCCCAACCAGAGGCTCCAATAGCCAAAAAGGCCGGACAACCGCCAAGGAGATACCTGTGCCTTGGTGTCTCCTTCACTTTACACTTAGGAGTAAATGTGGAATCCCCATTTCCTATGCCTACGTCAATTTCATGTGAATTTCCCAGGCCTCAATTCCAAGAATGGACTGTGTCTATTCATTGATACATTCATTCACTTTGCCCCAGCAGAAGGGACTGTGTTCATTCATTGATACATTCATTCACCTTTCCCCCACAGGCGGAAGGGACTGTGTTCATTCATTTCCGGGCCAAGGAACCAATACCCCTATATATACCCCGAGACCAAAAGCCTAAAGGGGGAGACGGGGAAAGACCGGGAGAGAAACAAAGAGAGCTTTTCTCTCCTCACTTGAGTTCTCTCTCTCTACCAGGAGCATTAGTGTTTTCTGTAAATAAATTGTCTTACCACTGGAAAAAAAAATAAAAAATAAATAAAATGTAATTGGGGACCCCCCCCGAAAAAATAAGCGAGACTCTGTTGGCTAAGCCACTAAAACATGGGTTTTTAATGTATTGCTGCAGCATAACTTATTGGTTTAGCCACTGAAATACAGGTTTTTAATATGCTATCGTGGCGTATCCTGGTCTATCTTGACTGACAGAGCTGCTGGTCCGAATTTGATCAATAGGACATTGTCCCAGGGCATTGAGTTTTGAGCAAATGCCTTGGAACAAGGAATAAATTCTTGGAGGACATTCATCGCAAGCACGGTTTGGTCACCAGACTGTATCTGCTACATAACTGATACCACAATACTCCCCTGTCCAGCCCTCCTGACTTCATTTATTCCTGCCTGTTTCCTAGCCAGGTTCTCCAGATTTTTGTCAATTCCATGGTTCTTTTGATAGCCTTCCAACACATTCACCTTTGCTTAATTTAGGCCAAGGTCTGTTTCTGTTGGCCTTGGTAGGGCTCTCCTCCCTTTGGCCTTGGCACCTCTAATAATGGGATTTATGATTAAAAGAGGCTCACCTGTGCCCTTGAAGACATTTATCACTCCTCTACCAGAGGCACTGCACACTCCACCACCAAAATCTACCTTTGAAACCAGGCCCAAGAAGGAGTCTATAATTAGAACTGATTATTCCCCTCTCCTAAGAGACAATCTGGATTACCCCATTTCCTCAGACACCACAAAAGAGGCCCAGCCTCCAGGCCACTCTTTGCTGATCTGAGTGTTTCCTAATATGAGTCAAGCTGCCAACCAGTCCTGATTCCCCGGGGTTCTTCCACTGTGCCTCTAAAACTCCTGTTCCAGCAACGTCCCCTATCCTGAGGGGGCACCAGGAGAGGTTGGTCAATGGGTGCAAAGTCACAGTTAGGAAGAATAAGTTTGGTGTTCTAATACACAGTAGGGTGAATACAGCAAATAACAATGTAATGTATATTTTGAGATAGGTAGAAGATTTTGAATGTTGTCCACCACAAAGAAACGATAACTATTTACAGTGATAGATACAGTAGTTACCCTGACTTGATCATTATATACATGCATGAAAATATCACATGTACCTCATGAATATGTACAGTTATTCTGGGTCAATTATAAATTAAAAAATAATCAAAAAAATGAAAGCCTGGCTTTCCCTGAGAATAGTTGCCCTAAAGACCCCTCTAGTTACCACTGCTTTTCTCCTGGAGAGGGAACAGGAACATTTTCTTTCCAAACCACTTCTTCCTGCCCTATCTCTTGCAAAATCTCATCCCGCAGCCCCCCACCCACCCATGCAGAGAGCTCACCCAGTGCTCCCACCTCACATTTCTTGTGTCCAATTGTCCTTCCCCTCCTCCCACCTCAACTGCCCACCCCCAATCATAGTCACAACTGGACATTATTAGCAGTTCCACTCCCTTCAGAATCTCTATTTTTGGAAGCAGGTTCATTGTCTGGTCACTTCCTCCTGTCTTCCCAGCTCATTCCTTCTGTTATCTAACTCTAGCCCAGACCTTCCATTCTACGAACCCTACAGACTCTTTCATCATTGACCTTGTGTCTCTGCTTCCCTCCTTACCCATCTTGTCTCCATTCTCTGTCCCTGTAGCCTCTGTCTTGTACAAATCCTTTAGCAGTACAGGCTCTGGCAGACTGTCCTCTGAGAAAGAAGCCACACTCACCCAAATAAATTGCTGAGAATTGGTCAACCCAGATGAGATGTGTTCATTGGCTTAGGCCAGTGCAAAAGTCTTGGGCGACCCTAACTTTTGTTGATTAGGATTCTGGCCCACATGAGGTCTGCATTCATAAATTCACAAATGTAAAGCAAAATATGTGTGTTGTTTACTCCATGTGTGGAGTAAATGGAGAATTAGGTTTATCCAAGGATATGGATAGTTTCCATAGCTAGTAAGAGAGTCTTTCTCTTACTTACTAGCTATAAGCCCTTAGCCCAGATCTTTAACCTTTCCATGGTTTCATCAGCTTCATCACCTATAACATGGGGTAAAATAGTAACATCTATCTCATACGACTGGTTGATATTTACAAAGTACTTAGAATAGGGACTGGCACATAGAAGCGTCTATATAAGTGTGTTTTAATGTTTGAAACTCCTTGATCATTTTTATTACTCCTTTTACTCACCTGGAGAAAACCATAACCTTGGATAAACCTAATTCTCCATTTACTCCACACATGGAGTAAACAACACACATGTTTTGCTTTACATTTGTGCATTTATGTATGCAGACCTCATGTGGGCCAGAATCCTAATCAAAAATACCCACCGCCCTGCCAAAGACTTGGTATCTGCAATTATCTCCTCCCTCTCCCGCAATATAATTCTTTTCCACAACATTATGTGGTATGTATTCCAATGAACATACAAAATTTGCTCTAATATTGCCCATCCTAGAAAAAGGAGCCCAAAAAACCAAAAGGGAAAACCTCCCTCATCCTCCCCACTGACATATTTCTCTCCTGCCCTGTTAGGCAAAAGTCTTTGGAAGAATTGTCTGTATTAGTGGCCTCTAGTGGTCCATCAGTCCTTCTTTCCCAGCTGCTCCATTGAACTGGCTCTTGTCAAGGTCGCCCAAGACTTTTGCACTGGCCTAAGCCAATGAACACGTCTCATCTGGGTTGATCAATTATCAGCAACTTGTTTGGGTGAGTATGGCTTCTTTCTTGCAACATCCTCTTTTCCATGGCCTCTATCACTCTCCTTGTTTCTTCTCCTTTCTTCTCTTTTTTTCTTCTCTTCCTCCTTCTCCTCTTCTCCCCCCTCCTCCTCCACTGGACACCTTTTTTCTGTCTCTTTTGCCAGTCTGTCCCCTTTCTCACCTCTGAAAGTTGAGAGTTTTAGGTTCCATGCCATTTCATGGTTTTAAATATCGGCTATACATGGTATAGCCAAATTTATAACTTCAACTCTCCCTCTCCCCTAAACTTTAGACCCGTATGTTCATTGCATCTAATCTGCTTCTATAACAAAATATCATAAACTGGGTAACTTATAAACAATAGAAATTTACTTCTGACAGCTCTGAAGGCTGGGAAGTCCAAGATCAAGGCCCAGCAGACCAGTGCCTGGTAAAGGCTTGTATAGATGGTTGCCTCACTCTGGGTCCTCACATTATGGAACAGGCAAACAAGCTCCCCTGGGCCTCTTTTATAAGGGTACAATTCCACTAAGGAGGGCTTTACCTTCATGATGTAATCTTCCTAAAGGCCCTACCTCTTAATACTTTTACATTGAGAATTATGTTTTAACATATGAATTTGGGGGAGACACAAACATTCAGACCACAGTACATTACTTAACTAAAATGTCTTTTGATTTCTAATAGTCCTCTTGAATTTGAAATATATTTAAAATTTAACTCTTTATTTTTATTCCCTTTTACCCCAAATCTGCTCCCCTTATGTCTTTTCCATTACAGAAAATGGTACCATGATTAACATAGTTGTACAGCCCCCAAATCTCAAAATCAGTTCTAGCTGTGCCCTTTCTTTCACTTCTACTTTCAATCTATCACCAAACTTTGCTGGCTCTAACTTCAAAATATATCCAGGGTTTGACAAATTCTTGTATCTCCATTGCTACCACTCTAGTCCAGAAGGATGACTAAAGGGGCATCCTATCTGACGTCCCTTATTCCACCTATACTTCTTTTCTTGAATCCATTTTCTATGCAGCAGCCAGTGAAATCCTTCTCATACATAAACTACTTCATTCTACTCTTCTGTGAGAGCTTATCACATTGGATAAAATATAAAAATCTAATTGTGGCCTTCAAGGACCCTGATAATCTGACTATCTCTCTATCTCCATCAACTGCTTACTTGACCTTTTCTTTTTCTTTCTTAACCACAGTCCCAGTGTCTTTAACCTTTTTATTAATCCTCAAACACACTCCCAATTCAATGCCTTTTTCTTCAAATTTCCCTTTGTCTAGAGTGCATCTAGAACCTAGATTCTAGATATTCTTTGCTACAGGACTCACTTCATTTAGGTCCCTGTTCAAATGTATTTCCTATAATTACAATATCTAACATAGTCCACTACCCCAGTCACTCTCTGGGGTATTAATCTATTGATTAATAGATAATCAATTCTGCCACCAGTTTCAGTGTGCTGGCTCTAGGACTAGAGTTTAAAAGACTATGCAGCTTCCATTTTGGTTTTCTCTGGGGAGGTCAGGTGTCATGCCGTGAAGAAGATCAAGTTAGACTACTGATGATGAGGTAGACTTCATGGATTAGGAGAGAGGACACATAGAGAACCACTGAGGCATCAAACATAGGAAAACTTATTGGTGTTTTCCAACCTGGTCCAGTGCCAATCGACTCCCAAGAAGTGATTGACTCCAGTTGACATAAAGAGCAGAAGAACCATCCAGCTGAGCCCTCCTCAAATTTCTGACCCACAGAATCATGAAAAATAATGTCATTGCTTAAAGCCACTGAATTTTACAATAGTTTGTTACATGGCAATAAATAACTGACATACTCTTTAATTCCTCATTTTGTTTATTTCATCATAGCAATTATCTGAAAAGAAATGACACCATTATTAGTTTATTTGTCTACTGCTTATTATCTGTTTCTCCCTCCAGAATATAAATTCTATGAGGAAAGCATCACAGTTTCCTCAGTGCTTGGAATAATGCCTGGCCTATTTCAGGAATAAATACTTGTTGAATAAATCAACATATCAGGAATACTAATATGAGTCTTAATTTCCTACAAAAAGCTGTATCTATACTCATGGAAATATTTTTCTTTAAATTCCAATATTCAATTACATTTGCCTTGTATATCAGAATTCTCTATCAGGTTGCTAGGAAAACATAAGGCTTTTTTTTTTTAATCCAGAAAATACCTTGGTTCAAGATCTGTAGTACATTTTAAAATGACTTGGGCATTATTACCATTCACTGAATAGTGCAGAGCAATCCTGTGGGTAGGTTAATTACAAAGCAGAACTTAGTCCGCTATCTTCCCAGGATAGATTTCTGGCACCACCCAGCCCCTCCCATTTAAGTACATACAAGTCCCCACTTTTAGGATAGAACATCCAAGCAGGGACTGATAGTTCCTTATTAATTCCTGAGATCCCACCAATTTTTCCATCAGGGCAACACAAGAACAGCCTCCTCTTTGTTAGTCATAGAAAAAAGATAATTTTCTAGTATTTTTCCTCCCTGACTCACTGGCCCTCACCACGCATGAGACATTGGACGCTGCCACATTGGGAATGCCTTTCTCTGAAATAGGTTTACTGTGATTTCCTTCATGCCTGGTTGGAACACAGAGTCATAATTAGAACAAGTCTCCTCTCCCAGATCATTGCTCTGATGGTTCTAAATTGGTTCACACAGTCCCATTTCTTTCTAAATGAACAGGACCTTTGCCTTTCTGATTGTAGACATATGAGATAGCTCACCGGGTCCCTGACACCTCCCTTTGACTCACATTTTTGCTGGTGTTTTCAGGTGTTCTGCACTATACATTTCATTTTGGAAACCACATTGCTGGATTGCAATTTAATTTTTCTAAATTTAGTCTTGTAGAAGGCTCACGGCCAATAGGAGGGATTGCAGCTTACCAGGAACCCACATTTAAGCAAAGGGAAGTCCTCTCTGGGGGATCTGGATTTATTTATAAAGTTTGAGGACTCAAAAGAAGACCAAATAGACTTAGCAGCCCCACTTCCCTACTTCAATTTAACAGTCTCTTAAGCACAAAATCAAACACAATATAAATAAAGTGGCTCGAGTCTTTCCTGAGTGTTTTCCCTGAACTTCTCTTGTTTTCTGTCTTGCTGTCCCCTAGATGTCCCCAAAGACCCCATTCAATCTTTGGTGAAGACCTGTAGCTTTTAAAGGAGAAACAATTGCATCTACTAAAATGGTTCCTGATACAGCAGGAGCAATCTGGCAATGCCAAAACTAAGATTGCTAGAATATCAGCAGCTCTCCATTAGAAAAGGTGCTAATTGTATGCAGTGCCTTTCAGAAACCCTACTAGGTCCATCCATGTAAACACAAAAGAGGTAAAGTCTCCGTCTTTCCTTCTTAGCAAAGTATCTCAAGAATGGAAGAAAAAGTATCCAATGCACTCAGCCCTAATATGAAGCTAATTTATAGCTTTCATATGAAGGCTAAAACCCAATTATAGCACAAGAATACAGGGAAAAGGGCAAGGGAGGGGAGGGGAGGGTGGACGAAGGGTGGAGGGAGGGGAATTGGTGGGGTCACACCTATGGTGCTTCTTAGAAGGGTACTGGTGAAACTTACTAAATGTAGAATACCAATGTCTTCATATAGTAATTAAGAAAATGCCATGAAGACTATGTTTAACAGTTCGATGAAAATATTTCAGTTTTTATATGAAAGCAGCACATTATGCCCCATAATTGCACTAATGTACACAATTTTGATTTAATAAAAATTAAAAAAAAAACAAAACATAGACACTCTGGTGCCAGCCACCTACACTGAGGCTGGCAGTTTCAATCCCAGCCAGGCCTGCTAAACAACAATGACAACTGCAACCAAAAAATAGCTGTTGTGGCAAGTACCCATAGTTCCAGCTACTCGGGAGGTTAAGAGAAGAGAATTGCTTGAGTCCAAGAGTTTGAGGTTGCTGTGAGCTATGATGCCACAGCGCTCTACCGAGGGCAACACAGTGAAACTCTGTCTCAAAAAAAAAAAAAATACATAGACACTAAATAATACTCTCTTAAGCAACAAATGAGTTAAATAAGAAATAAAAAGGGAATTTAAAAGACATATAAGTCAAATGAAAATGAAAACAGCTTACCAAATCTTAAGGGATGCAGCCAAGTATTAATAGTAAGAGGGAACTTAATAGTGATAAACTCCTATATTAAAAAAGAAGAAAGATCTCAAATAGCATTACACCTTAAGGATAGAAAAAGAAGAACAAACTAAATAAAAGTTTACATCTGTAAAGTTAACAGAAGAAAGAAAATAATAAGGATCACAGAAGAAATAAATAGAGAAACCATAGGGGGAAAAATCAACAAAACTAAGACCTAGTTTTTTAGAAAATAAAAGATCAGACTCTAATAAATAAAATCAGAAATGAAGTTAGAAACATCATAAGGGACTATAGATTACCTAGAGGAAATGGATAAATTCTTGGATATTTCCAACCTACCATTCTGAATCAAGAAGAAATAGAAAAGCCATAACAGATTAATAACAGAATTAAGTGGCGATCAGAAACCTCCCAACGCAGAAAAGCTCAGGACCAGCTGGCTTCATGACTGAATTCTACCAAACATTCAAAGGAGAATTAACACTAATCCCTCTTAAACTCTTCTAAAAAATATATGTAGAAGTAGTATTTTCAAACTCTTTTTTGGAGGCCAGCATCACCCTGACTCCAAAGCCAGACAACGAAACCTCAAGAAATGACAGTTACATTAATGTATATGATGACTGTAGATAAAAAAATCCTCAAAAAATATTTAAAAAGTGAATTCAATAATTCATTCAAAAGATTACATTATGTACATCATGACTAAGTGGGATTTATCCTAGGATGCAAGGTTGGCTCAATGTACTCAATCAACATAATACACCACATTAACAGAAAGAAAGAGAAAAAATATATAAGCATATAAATAGATGGCAAAAAAGCATTTGACAAAGCTTAACATCCTTCTGTGAAAAAATTCTCAACAAAGTATAGAAGGAAATGTCTTCAACAAAATAGAGGCCATTTATGAAAGACCCACAGCTCACATCATAATCAATAGGGGAAAGAAAGAATATCTGGTGTAAAACAAGGATGCCCATTCTGGCTCTGTTCTATTAGTATTCTAACAGAATAGTACTCTAGGCAATGATGGTCACTCCATCCAATCTAATAGTACTCTAGTCAACACAGCACTTGAAATATGTTAGCAAGATCATTCAGACCAGAAAAAGAAATAAAGGAATCCAAATCAGAAAGAAATAAGTAAAATTATCCCTGTTTGCAAATGACATGATTCTATATATAAAAATCCCTAAAGACCTCACAACAAAAACCCTTTTAGCACTAATAAATGAATTCAGTAAAGTGGCAGGATACTAAATCAACACACAAAAATTGGTTACATTTTCTTACACCAATAATTGCATATCTAAAAAAAAATTAAGAATACAATTCCATTTATAACATCAAAAAGGATAAAATGCTTAGTAATAAATTTAACCAAAGAAATGAAACTTCTATACACATAAAACTATGAACCATTGATGAAAAACATTAAAGAAGACACAGATAGGGGCAGTGCCTGTGGCTCAAAGAGTGGGGCACTGGCCCCGAATACCGGAAGTGGCAGGTTCAAACCTAGCCCCTGCCAAAAAATTGCCAAAAAAAGAAAAGACACACAAAAATGTAAAAATGTTCCAGTGTGTGAATTAATACTGTTTAAATATCTATACTATTTTAAGTAATGTACAAATTCAATACTATCTCTATCAAAAGTACAATGGCATTTTTCCACAGAAATAGAAAAAAAGATAATTCTAAAATTCCTACAGAATCACAAAAAACCTAAATAGTCAAAAAATCTTGTGAAAAACAAAGGTGGAGGCAACATATTTCCTGATTTCAAATTATGTAACAAAACTATTGTAATCAAAATGGCATAATACTGGCCTAAAAATAGATACATAGACCAATGCAACATAATAGATAGCCCAGAAATAAACTCAAGCACATGAAGTCAATTATATTTAGACAAGGTCACCAGGAAGACACAATGGGGAAAGAATATTCTCTTTAATAAATGGTGTTGGGGAAACAGAATATTCATGTGCAAAGGAATGATATCTTACATCATGCATAAAAATCAACTCAAAATGGATTAAAGACCTACATGTAGGATCTAAAACAATAAAACTCTTAAAAGAAGAGTGCTTTGGTTCAATTTATTCCTAAATCTGAAACTATAAAACTCTTAGAAGAAGGCATTGGGGAAAATTCCTTACTATTGGTCTTGGCACTGATTTTGGGAGGGATATTATACCAAAAGCTCATGCAATAAAAGCAAAAATAAAGTAGACTTGTATCAAACTAAAAATCTCACATATAGCAAAGGAAACAATAAACAAAATAAAAGGCATCCTATGAATTAAGAGAAAATATTTTGAAACCATGTATCTGATAAAGGGTTACTATCCCTAATAAGGGGTTACACCCACTCTGCATGTCCATAAAGTTCATGTGCAATTTACTATGTTAAGCCATTTTAAAGTGCACATGAACTTTATGTCCACCCTGTATAGGGAACTCACATAACTTAATAGTAAGAGATATCACCTAGGCTTGTGTAAGTATACTCTATGATATTTAAATAATGAAATTGTCTAATTTTTCAGAATATATGCCAATCATAGAGTGGCACATGACTGTATTCACAATAGCCAAAGTAGAGAAATGAACTCACTGTCAATTGATGGATGACTGGATAAAGAAATAGTGGTGTGGAATATCACCCAGCCTTAGAAAAAGAGATCTTGCTGGTGCCTCACTCCTGTAATCCTAGCACTCTGTGGGGCTGAGGCAGGTGGATTGCCTGTGCTCACAGGTTCGAGACCAGCCAAGCCAGAGCAAGCCCTCACCTCTAAAACTAGCCAGGCATTATGTAGTCCCAGCAACTCGGGAAGCTAAGACAAAAGAATTGCTTGAGTCCAAGAGTTTGAGGTTTCTGTGAGATGTGATGCCATGGCACTCTACCAAGGGGGACAAAGTGAGGCTCTGTCTTAAAAAGAAAGGAGGAGGAGAGGGAAAGGGGAGGAAAGGGGGGGGGGGAGAAAAGGCGAAGATCTTGCCATTTACAATAACATGGATGAACCTAGAGAATATTATGCAAAGTAAAATAAGCCAGACACAGAAAGAAAAATGTTGCATGATCTCATCTACAAGTGGAATCTTACAAAAAGTAAAATATATAGAAACAGAGGGTAGAACAGAGAAGGTGAGAGCAGGTAGGGAAGGAAATGGAAGTGTAGGTCAAAGAGTATGAAGTTTCAGGTAAGTACAATTGATTAAGTCCAGAGAGCTAGTGTACAGCATGCTTGCTATAGTTAATAATAATATACTGCACACTGGAAGTTTGCTGAGAGTAAATTTTAGGTGCTCTTACTACTGATAAAAAGGTAACTATAAGATGGTAGAAAGGTTAATTTACTTTCTGATAGTAGTCATTTCACTATCTATGTGTGTATCAAAACATCATGTTGTATACCTTGCATATAATAAAAGACACGAGTAAAAAATAGAAACATAGATATTAAAAATAGAAACATATTTAAATTCTATTATGTTAGTCATAGAATTTGCTAATCTGCCATAGTTTGTTACCTGCATTTATACTTTAAGGAAATGCCAAATCTCAACTAGAGGAGAGTGAAAATAAAAATGCTTGTGTCTGTAACTGTTCCCCATTCATCCATGAGCGTTGAAAAAAGTTCAGGGTGTGAATGAGAAAACTCACTAGTGTTACAATTTTCTTTGCAATCCATTCAAGAAACAAAAGAATCTTTTTTTCCTATTCATATTAAAGGCATATAAGTATACATACAAGTGTGTGTGTATAGGAGATAGGCAATGGATAGATGGATGATAGATAGACCGATAGATACATAGACTTATATTCAATTCCTATTGTATAGCTCCGTCTGGAATTCCAGTTTCTTAAACTCAAAGCCCAAAGTGAAGAAAGAAATTTAGTGTTTTAAAACAACAATGTGCTATTTCTCACAGCCCTGTGGCTTGGCTGGATGGTTCTTGGATACTCCCGAGGCTGAATTCTGCTGGCAGCCCTGTGGGGGCTGGCATCTTCAGGTCCCCTCTGGGGGGCTTTCCCACAGTGTGATGGTCTTGAGACTCTATTTCAATAAGAAGCATTACAAGGGTGTGAAAACAGACTCTACCTGATGAAAGCAGCGGCAAAAGGCATACAAGATGCCAGGTACTGTTGCAGCCATCTTTGGAAATAATCTACCACATCTGTTTCTGGTTTTTCTTCTTCCTTTGTCCCTTTCTTTCCTTCCTTCCTGCATTTATTTCTTCCTTTCTTGCCTTCCTTTTCCTTTTTCCTTCTCCTTTCTCCCCATCCCTTCTCTCTTTCCTTCCTTTCAGTCCAACTTTAATTACTGAGAGTTTGCTGTGAGTCCAGCCCCGTCCTAGGTGTCAGGGATACAATAACGAACAAGGCGGAGAAGACCCCCACCCACATGAAACTTAAATTGTAGAGGAAGGGAAGCAAATAGGTGAACAAGCTCATTTTAGCTAGAGACTGTGTCTGGGAATAAAGACTTGAGCCGGGAGATGGATTGAACACTGGAACTACTTTAGACTGGGTGGTCAAAGAAGTATCATAGAAGAGGCGATATTGAGCTAAAATCAAGTGCAGAAATCCAGAAGTGCAAAAGCCCTGAGGCAGGGAAAGTTTGGGCATGGCTGTGGCACAGCGAACTAGGAAAGAATGGTAGAGTGCGTGTTTCATGTTTTAGCTACCGGCAAAATTGTGCACCAACCCTGCAAGCTAGAAATGTCAGCGTCATTCTCACCAACTTCTTCTCTCTCATCTCCACATTACTGGGGCCCAAGTACAGTTGACTCTTCTAAAACCTCTTAGATCAGCCTCATCCTTTTCATCCCTACTGCCACTTTTCTTGGTTTCTCTCATCTAGATCTTGGATTTATTCTCCTGCCTGCCTCTGGTTTCTTCCCACTCTAATCTATACCTTTTAAAATCTGCCTGAATGATCTCTTGAAGATACAAATGAGAGACAGCTCAAAACCCATCAGTGGCTCCCCAGTGCCGTTGGGATAAACTCTTGAGCCTCTATTTGGAAGCCTACATAATCTGGCCCATTGTCTAATTTTGCAGTCCATCCCTCATTCTGTCTCTAGGCTTGACTACAAGAGGGCCATTTTTTTTTTTTTTTTTTTTTTTTTTAGAGACAGAGTCTCACTTTATCACCCTGGGTAGAGTGCCATGGCGTCACAGCAACCTCCAGCTCTTGGGCTTAAGCGATTCTCTTGCCTCAGCCTCCCTAGTAGCTGGGACTACAGGCGCCCGCCACAGTGCCCGGCTAAGAGGGCCATTTTTTGAGGTTGGAGTATTGCTCTTCTCCTAAAAAGCAAATGAAATGATAATTGAAGCCATAATCTGCCACTAATCTCTCAGCATGCAACAGGAAAGCAGATGCTTCCAGGGTCAGTCACAGTAGACAGCAGAAAATTGGATCAGAAAGGAAACAAAGTAAAGGGGCAGGGGGAGACATAGGCTCAGAGCTAGGAGTAAGGATCCAGTTTAAGAACCTAAAACAAGTAGCTCTTGGGAACAAGTAAACTACGAGAAGAGTAGGGGGTGAAGGAAAGATAGAGAGTCCTTGACAAGTGAGATGGTAATACACAAATAATTCATAGAAGGCCAGAGCCAGAAATGGCCTTGGGGGCCATCTAGTCCACCTGTGACACAAAGGAGGTAACTAACCCAGAGAGGGAAAGTTCTTTGCTCATACTCACACAGCAAGTCCACAAGAGACCCAGCTGTCCCTCCAACCCCCAGATTCCCAGACCATGCCGCCTCACGTCCTTTACCCCTACTCCATCTCCCAGTTTCTTCAGAGTAGAATAACCTCAACGCATCAAGCCTAGTAACAGGGGGCTGAATGTTTCTTTAGAATGAGGCAAAAAGCCAAGGGGGAAACGGTTTTTTCCCTTACCCTCACGATCGCACTTTCCCTGGCATACAAACGAAGATCCCCAGGTCCAGAGCGTCTGGGTCAGAGACAGGCTCCTTATCTCAGGCTGCGCTGATGTAACACACAGAGAAGCTAACAGGGAAACAACCACGTCCATTTATTTGACGGCTGAGATAAGTGAATTGGATCAACATATGCAGCCAGGCCAAGAAATTACTTGGGAAGATGTCATTAGGGTGGCCCAGGGCAAAGAATGCCTGGCAGCCAACCTAGTGGCCTCTTATATATATATGGCTAAAAATAGACACAGCATTACAATCTTTCTAAAGAGGTTTCACATCCATTATATCAAATTCTCCATCCAACACGCCTGTGAGGTAGGTACTATTTTCACTATTTAAGAAAGAGGAAATGAGAAGCAGAGGACCCACCCGAGGTCGTATGACCTCATAAGTAGAAAAGAGTTGGAATTTGGGCACAGGTCTTGTGATTTCAAATCCACATGGCTGAAATTATTCAGACTTAAGAACGAATGAAATTCTGACACATGCTACAATACAGATGAGCCTTGAAGACATTGTGCTAAGTGACATAAGCCAGCCCCCAAAAGACAAATACTGAAATACTGTGCAAGATACCGAAAGCAGTCAAATTCACAGCAACAGAAAGTGGAACAGTGGTTACCAGGGGCTGGGAGAAGGGGGAAATGAGGAGTTATTGCTTAATGGACACAAAGTTTCAGTTTGGGGGATGATAAAAAGGTTCAGGAGATGGATGGTGGTAAGAGTGCACAAAAACGTGAATGTGCTTAATGCACATGAACTATATACTAAAAGTGGCTAACATGGTGAATTTTATGTTGTGTATACTTTGCCATAGTAAAAAAAATCAAATTTTAACAAGTTTTGAGTCAACATTAATGCAGTGCCACATGTTTTCTAATCATTCCACTTTGAAATTATAGTTTACATCGTTAGAGGTGAAAGAAGCCTTTAGTTTGTAGAAAAGGAAACTAAGGTCCAGAGATGGACACAATCTGGCTGTGAGGCCCATCCAAAGGACTCAGGATAGAAAGGACCAGGCAATCTTGGTCCTTTCTATCCTGAGTCCTTCTGCCCTTTGTAAAAACTCCATGCTCAGCTGCCCTATGCTGGACACTTGACCAAAAGCAAGGTCATGAACTTTCATGAAGTGCCCCCAGGACTCAGTCATGGACTCTCCTTGCTAAGTGACTCTCCACTCTCTAAGTGACTGAGGTCAGTTCCACAGCTTTCTCCCAGAGTTACATCTCCAGCTCTCATCTCTCCTCCGAACTCAACATGTTCCCAGCTGGAGATGGCAAATGCGTCTCAAACTAAACTCTGGATCACTCTCCACACAACTTGACTGTCATCCAGTACTCCCTGTTTCAGTAAGGGACAACTCCATTTCAGTTGCTCGGAGTCAGTCTTGACACCTCTCTTTTCATCACAATCATTCTATCAGATCTCTTTTAAAATCATTCTAGGAGCTCTACTTTTAAAATAAATCCTGGATCTGATAATTTCTCACAATCCCTCCTGCAGCCATGATGCACTAATCAGATCCCCTTCATGATCAAGGTATTCACTCCCCTACCTGCTGGGAGTTGGGGCTGCTGGAGGCTTGTTGTTGCCTCCTCTTTGGGAAGGGCCCCTGGAAAGGAGCTGCCTTACCTGAGGTTGCCCTACCTTCTTTAGTTTTTTTCCTTTCTAGCATTTATCAGTCTCTGACACATATTTATTTATCCATTTTTTCATTATTTTAAAAGTTAAGCTCTAAAAAAGCAAAGTTTGTGTGTGTTTGAGTGTTTCATTGCTTGGTTCCAGCACCAAGGACATGGTCTAGTGGGATATGGTGGATACTTACATTAGTTTCCTATTACTGCTATAACAAATCACCACAAATATAGTGACTCAGACAGCACAATTGATCTTTGTACAGCTCTGGAGGTCAGAAGTTCAAAATGGATCTCACTGGGTAAGTCAAGGTGTAGGCAGAACTCCATTGCTTTCAATGCTGTCAGGGAACATCTATTTCCTTGCCTTTTCCAGCTTCTGGAAACTACCTTCCATTCTTTGGTTCATGGACCTTTTTCTCCATCTCCAAAATTAGCAACCTAGTATCTTCGAATCTCTTTCTAACTCTTTGATTTTTAAAGACTTTGGTGATTACATTGGGCCTTCCCATATAATCCAGGATAACCTCCCTATTTTAAGGTCAGCTAATTAGCAACCTTAACACCATCTGCAAAACATTCATTCCTCTTTGTCATGTAACCCTACACATTCGAAGAGTCTAAGGATTAAGACATAGGCATCTCTGGAAAGAGCATTATTCTACCAATCACAACACTCAATTCATATTTGGTAAATAAATGAATGAATAATTATCTAATTTCAATCAGTCAGCAATCTCTTAAAATCGATGCTTTTATTCTCCCATTTTATAAATGGGAGGGGGAGCTTACAATGTGAAGTCACTAGCCTAAGTTCACCTAGCTAATAGATAATGGGGCAGAAACTCCAAAGTATAGACAAGCTGACTCATGTCAGTCTCTGATTGTTCTCACTTGATTTATTTTCATGTAATTGTTAGCTCACAAATCTGCCTCCCCAACTAGACTCAGAGTTCCCAGAGACCATGGCTTTGCCTATTTTTAACCTGAAAGCCCAGCCCTGGAACTGGCAACAACAATAATAATAGTGGGAATTTATTGAGTAGTTGACATGTGCCAAATGCTGTTATAAACACGTGCACTCAAAAAATTTATTGAGCAAATCTGGAGTGAATAAAACCAGCTTTTCTCACTAAATCTCAATAGCCACATTTTCAGCCCTAATACTCAAGTTCTATACTAAACATGGAGATTAAGTTATATTAAATTGGAGAGCCTCTAAAACATTATCAAGAGTGGGTTTGTTTCTGTCTCCTGATCTGGACCTGGAATCCCAAGTCACTATCAATCAGTCTGGCTAATGAAAGAACATTCACTGTGAATAGATTTATTCAGTCTAGGTTAAGATTTTGATTTGATAAACTAGAAAATAGTGCCTATGATATGCAGAGGTTTTCATAACTTCCTAAGCTCACTCACATACATATTTAACTCACAAACAGCATCATACATAGGGGAAAGAAGCATTATTATTCCTGTTTTATGATAGGAAAGAAAGACAAGTCTGAGAAAACCTAAAAAACTTTTCCAAGGTCACCTGGCTCTTGAGAACCACAGTCCAGATTTCCTGACTTCTAATTCCACTTTTCTACTATGTCGCACTACCAAGTAGAACATCTTCTGCCTTTAGGGGAATGTCCATGCAGGATCGACAAGGCTCAGCTTCCATGCGGATCCGTAGAGACTGTGCCAGCTCCCCGAGTCTGGTTCGCCTGCTCTTTCAGATCACCCAGCTCTCTCGATTACAAGGTTTACAATTTCTCAGTCTGCACAGTGAAAGCAAGCCCTGAGATTTCAAATCACTCCCTAAAGTCTACAAAAAAAGGAGAAGCGATAATTGCCATTGCAATGTATTTTTTATTTATCCTGAAAAACATATATTTTTGCTTAATAAAAATTCTGTATAACATGGGATTCAAGGGAAGAATTTGACAGATGTAGGAGATTTCTGTTCTGTTTCCTTTATATCCACTTTTCTAAGCATCCTTTCTGTTTTCCCGGGCTTTGAATAGAATGGAAGGGAGCTCAGGCTCCAGGATAAAGAGAGAAAGAAGAATCCTCAAGTTACGGAGCTGGCTAACCTCTTTTCTGTGAAGATCTGTGTGCTCTTTTGTGCAATACTGAAGAGATGGAAAGAAAAGAATTGTGCCCACATTATCCACACAAAGCAAGCCGAAAGAACCTCTGAC
Organism: Arctocebus calabarensis; assembly: GCA_963573935.1. Classification (NCBI taxonomy): domain Eukaryota; kingdom Metazoa; phylum Chordata; class Mammalia; order Primates; family Lorisidae; genus Arctocebus; species Arctocebus calabarensis. Next base: position 23,921 of record CAUYON010031623.1, read on the forward strand.
TCTGAGTGCACCCCACTATGGACTGATTCCCCTCACTTCTTCCTGCCAGATGGTGCTCTCAGAAAACATCTCTGTCCTTGTCACGTCATTGTCCATGCCTTGGGGGCCAGGAGCTGCCACAGAAAGAGTATCTAATTCCACTTTCACACACTTGTGGTGTTAGCAGTCCCAATATAGAAATCCATTTTAACTCCCCACCTTAACGGCAACAAAACAGAAAAAAGAAGCTCACCCGTTGGAATCAATGAAGGACTCTCAAGTCATTCCTAGGCTATGCTCATCCTAAATCCTTGACCTCACCAAACACCCTACGGGGTTTGGTGTTCCAAGAGACCATGAGGTTTCTAAGTCCAATCCATACTGCAACTGTAGCCAGAAAGAACGTTCAAAAGCACAGATTTCTTTCCTTCCAATCTGCTTTCTAAATTGCTACCAAAGCAACTTTTCTAAAACATAGACACTCATTGATTCTACAAATATATATTCCTTTCTTATTAGATGCCAGGTGCTTTTCTAATGACCTGCTTCTGTCTGGAGTGGGGAGAAGACATCTAACCAACAAATATATTTTCAGATAAATATTTAGCAACAGAAAGAAACCAAAACAGGGTAGCAGTAGATATAGGGTAGAAAGTGACTTGAGTGGGGCAACACTTTAGATGGTAAATGTCATTTGAACTGAGGCCTCAGAGACAAGAACAAAATTGTCTGTGTCAAGAACTGAGCATTCCAGGGAAAGGAAAGAGGAAATTCAGGGCTAAGGCAGAAGCTGGAGTGGCTGTGGTAGAAAAGGAGATAAATAGGTGGGCTCATAGGTAGGAGGAAGAGCTGGCAGTGCACTCTAACAGAGTTGGCATGGGGCACTAGAAAAAAATCAATGGAGGATGACTCTGGGTTTTGGGCTTGTGCAACTGTGTGGAGGGTGGTACTAGTTGGAGAGGGGCAGCAAGGGAAACTAAGCTGAAAGAAAAGCAAGTGTTTTGCTTTGAATATGTTCCATGCAAAGTGCCCATTAGATACTTAAGAGAAAATGTCAAGTAGATGACTGGATGTACAAATTCTGGGGTAAAAAGAAGTGTTGAACTAAAGATATCAACTTAAGAGTCATTGACTTATATACCTGTTATTTGAAGCCATGGAAATGCTAGGGAAGAGGAAAAGGGGGAAAGAGAGGAGCCGTGGAGCACTCCAGCATGTAGAGGGTGAGTGTGGAGGAGGAATCAGTGAAGGATAATAGAAAAGAGTAGCCACTGGGGTGGGAGGAGAACAAGGATGCTGACACCTAATGAGCCAGAAGAAAGTGATCCAGGAGGGGGAGAGTAACTGCACCACATGTTGCTAAGCAACTGAGTTTTTTAGAACAGGGTGGGTGGGGTGTGAAAAGGAAGTGATCGCTGCATTTGGCAAAATGAGAAGATCAGTGACCTTAATGGGAGCCATTTCAGTGGAATGTTGGGTTGAAAACGGGAATAAGATGTCCCATTATGACCATTTTTCCATTTAAAAACCCATCAATGCTTCTCCTTCACATAAAAGGATAAAGGCTATATTCCATATCCTAGAAGTAACTTTCCACCACCTAACTCTGTTAAGATAATCAGTAATTGTCAAGGTTCTTAGTTGAAAAACCACCATTTACTTTAACTTAAATAAGCAGAATGGGGCTTGGGAGAGGACATTAGATATCTTGCAGAATCTCTAGGAGGGCCCAAGAGCCACACTTGGATGTTACAATAGCCAAAAACAACAAATCTAGGAGCAACACTGCCTGGAGAAACTTCTAATCATTCCACAGGACAGTCCCAGCACAAATGGACCCAGAAACTCTGCTGTATTTGCCCTAAAAACAGCAGGTGCCCCAAGCATCATCTGTCAGAAGAGCTAGGCTGTCCACACTGCTGGCACATACTGGCCACGTGTAGGACCCTTACTACAAAGCCGTCTGAAGGAGATTGACAGTATCTCTCTCACCTCCCAATTTCTATTCCCCCTACTCTTGGTAACTACCTTGATTTTTGTTAACGAAGCAGTCCTCCGGCTTTGGAGAAAACTGACTCTAGTCTTAGCCTAGGGACAGTGCTTGTGACTTGGCCCAAGGCAGCGAGCATAGTCCCCTCCTTTAGGCACAGCTACAGATTCAGGAATAAGCATACTACCTAATCTAGTTAGCAAAATGAAAGAATACATTTGAGAAATTTCTGTGAAATAAACTACCTTAATTTTTCTTGAAGCAATCTCCACTCTCTCTGTTCCTGGACTGAAGCCTTGTCCCCAACAAAGAACATAGCCCTGGCAGCGGTTAGTTACAACCACTTTCTGGCTGGAAGGACACCAGCTTAGAATGATGCCGACCTTAGAGAAGGCAGAGAAAATATACAGAAAGAAGACAAATTTCAAGAACATCAGTGGGCCACTGAAATAAACCAATTGTGAAATCTTCCTGATTTTTGGAATTTCTGGTTTCCTCACTCAATAAATTCTCTTAATATTTGAGCAACTTTGAATTAATTTTGAGCAATAAATTTTATTGTTAGAGCAATAAAACACATTATAACTGATTTGGGCTTCTCTGGGGTTATGTCTCAGCATCACTTACATCAGTCCATTAAACTTAAATCTCCAAGCGCTCTGTCAGGACTCGCCCTTCTGCCTGAATTGCTGTCTACCTACTTTCTACTCACCCTTAAGACCAAGCTACAATGTCACTCCTCACCGATGTCCTCCCAGATTCCCTTGAACTTGCTCTTTTATGCCATGCATCACTGTCTAGCCTTCATTACAGTCACTCTTGAATGTACATGCCCTCTACATTAGATCATAAGCCCTTTGGGAGCCAGAACTGTCCTGGCCCTAAATTCAATGGTAGGTGTCCCTATAAGAAAAAGGAAGAAGAATATTTGAAACAGAAGAGAAGGGAATGACACACAAAGAAGAAGACCCTGTGAAGACAGAGGCAGAGATCAGAAGGATGCCATAGTGCCTTTCATGGAGTCTGGAACCATCCTTGTATTCATCAACAATTTGTTAATTCCTCAAAATGTGTAGACAGTAGAGATTTCCTCTGCTAACATACTATAAAGTCACATGACACCCAAGTGGTCTTTATTGACAGCTACTCCTAGGATCAGTGCATTCTTACCACTCACCTAATCTACTGTCTCATTTCACAAAGGAAGAAAGAGAAAACCAGGGAAGGTGAGGTCATGGAGAGTTATAGAGGAGCTCAGCCTTGACCATCTGTGACCATCCTGCAATAGCGAGTTGAGGGTTGAGGGTAAGCAGGAATGACCATCACTCTGGACACCAGAGTGTACGCGGCTGCCTCTTTGCTGTCCCCAACTTTTGGGAGCCTTTATACCCTCTGCCTCCTCAACACAGAAAACTGGAGGAGATGAAGACCCTGATGGAAACTATATACACATAGGGGACAACTCTGTCTCCCATCTTACCTTCCATGGGAAGGGAAGACCTCACTTCTCTTAGAGGAATTTCTGAGTTTGAAAAGGGAGAGAGATTGGAAAGTGTGGAAATATTTTCTCATGACCCCTGAAACTTAGCCACCTCCTCCTCTGGTTCATTTAATCCCTTGAAGGCAGCCACTGGCTCAGTATAGAAATGGTAGGCAAAGGTTTTCTGTAGAGTAAATTCCTCAACTGCCGTGGCACCCTCCTTTAGACTTGGCTCCTCCTGCCAAGCACTGTGGACTCCCCTCCCTAGCTGGCTTGCTTCCCAAATTCTGGTTGGCAAATGAGTACCAGCAAATGTGTACCCAGAGGACGGTCCCAGAGGAGGGAATAAGTGACAGTGCCCCAGGAGTCAAGGAAGGCTTCACACACCCAATGTTTGCTCTTGTGCTTTAAGGACAGACAAATTTGCCAAATGAGGGAGGCTCATGACGATGATGGACAGGTGGGAACAGAGTGAAAGACATCAAAAACAGAGGCCATCAGATGCAAAGGCACAATTGTTGAAGGACTTTGTGCATCTTGGAATAACACGGTGGGTTGACTGCTGCCAGTCCCTACCTCAGTATGTCAATGTCCTAACCTCTGAAGACTGTGAATGTGTCCTTATTTGGAAAAAGGGTCTTTGCAAATGTAATTAAGTTAACAAACTCAAGACCAGATTGTCCAGGAGCATGCGAGTGGCCCTAAATTCAATGACGGGTGTCCCTGTAAGAGAAAAGAAGAGGAAGATTTGAGACAAAAGAGAAGGGAATGACACACAGAGGAGAAGGCCCCTGGAGACAGGGGCAGAGACTGGAGGGGATGGCCAGAGCCATCAGCAGCTGGAAGAGACAGGGAAGTGTTCTCCCCTAGAGCCTTTATGAAGAACATGGCCCTGTGACCTTCATTTCAGACTTCTGGCCTTGAGAACTGTAAGAGAACATATCTCTGCTGTTTCAGCCATCATTGAGTTCATGGTAATTTGTTACAGCAACCATGAGAGACCCATACAGATGGGGAGGAGTTCGGGATGCATTGCTGGCTGCACCAGCACCCCTGCCAGCTCCCTTTCCATCGGAAATGGATGCCAGCCATCCTGTCCTTCCTCCTCAATAAGCAGAGCTAGGCTTGTTAGTAAAGGCACAATTGTGAGGTCCCTGCAAGGAGCAAGGTCAAAAAATGCTAACAGAAGGAGAAATTCTTTCCTCAATAGGACTTAAGATAAGATTGACTTATTTTAAAAACAGACCAAACACCCACTGCTTGCCTGGGTGAGGGGTGCCCACCTCTTAGGTAACCATGTAAAGAAATCATCCACAGCTCTCTCCAGAGGGAATCCAACTGATACTGCAGACTCCCAGTCACCTGGGGGGATGATAGTTGACCCTCACTTCTCACTCTGGGGCCTCTGATGCTGGAGGTGCTGAAGCTGGTCACTAGAGTTTGCAAGATGCAGAGAGAGCAAGGGCAGTACTGCCCTTTGGGCTAAAGTGAGCAGTGAGGTGCCCACACTGAAGAATGGAGGAGGAAATGGTGTGGGGCAAGGGGGCTCAGTAGAGAGCAAGCTTAGCAGAAAGGCAGACACCTTCTTCATGGGGCTAGGGCCCTCTTCAGGCATAAAAGAAAAACAAGTGTATTTTCCATAGTTTGTACCTTGATATCCCTTCCCAGATCTGGGAAAGAACCTCCTAGAATGCACAAAACAACCGCACTGTCCACCTGGTGGATCTAGTGAAGGCAGCTGGACAGTGTGGGGGAGGGGAACCCAGGGAAGGAATTGGCCTTCATTGCCTCTATTCTCTGGAATTGGACACTACAGTGGGCGTTCCTACACAAGAGAAATAACCTTGGGTGATGACAGCAGCAAAGATTCTACCCTCACCAAGCTAGGAGTAAAACCAAGGCACTGAGGGTTTTTCAGCCAGGGAGGGCAGGACTAGATTTGCTTTTTATAGCGATCACTCTAAGAGCAGTGTGGGAAACGCAGTGGATAGGAAGAACCTGGTAACAGAAGGATCACGCTCCAGAATGTTTAAATAACAGTCCAGGGAAAGACGAAGAAGACAGATGAAGGCAGAGGCAGCGTGGGCAGAGCATGGATGGGAGAGGGGGTCTAACGCAGGACAGTAAGTGGAGAGCTGTTCTGTGAAACTGGGGCCTGCGCAGAGAGGACAAGTGGTGGAATTCCTTGTCCGACTCCTGTTCCCAAAAAACTGGGATGTTGGGGGCAACAGGGCTTTCCAGGACTCAAGAAAATCCTGGACATTTACACATTTGAGGCTTTTAGTGTTTTTAAAGAAAAAGAAGCAAACATAGAACCAAATAAATTATGGTATTTCTTACTTATTTGCTTTTTAAAAAATAGGGTTTATAAACCCCATGTATTATACAATGCAACGTGTGTTTGTTTATTCTTCAAAGGCAAACATAGAACCCTTTTTCTAAAAAGTATCAATTCATTAATTATACCATCAGGGCTCTAGTGCCATAAAGAGACACAATTTTCCGCCGTGTGATGTGAGTCTTTGCCCAGGCTTGGCAGTGCCTCCCTGAGACTGTGTGCATAACCCCAATTGGAGATGGAGTTAAAAATAGACATTGGAGGCTGGTCACGAATGTGAGGCCTGGGCATGCAGTCCTCTGTGATAGACGCTGGAGTCTGCTTGTGCGTGCTCTGAAAGTCAAAAAAAACTGCCCCCCCCCCCAAATCATTCATCCAAAGGGGCCGGCTGGAAAGAGCTAGAAGCCAGAGAGATCAAGCTAAGAGTAAAAGCTCGAGGCAGAGGGGAAGAGCCCTGAGTTTTCCCAAGCCCGCCAGCTATCAGCCACATGAGCGGGGATGTGCTTGAAAGTTTAAGATAGCCTAGACTGGAATCACTACTATCCCTCTAGCCAACTTGGAAGGCATGAAAGCACATTCTGTGGGAACCCAGGGCTTCAATCAGGTGGGAGTTTGTCTCCTTCCCATAGCACTGCATTGACCCTTTAGTCTACTATCATGGCTTTGCTGATTAGAACTCTGACCTATCTTTCTTTGTTCTCTTCTTATTCTCTCTCTAACCTTGGCACAGGTCCTGAGGGGATATAAAGAATAGTGAGAAAAGCACCAGGTTTGAGGTTGCACAGACCTACCTTAAGATTCTTTGGCACAGCAGTACATTATTCTCAGACTCAGTTTCTCTACCTATAAACTGGAGGTGACTAGTATTAACTTCACAGGCTTTATTGTGAAGCAGAGCAGATAATGGTTGTGAGCATATCTTGTGACCTCAAAGCACCACAGGTACTACCCCAAGTCAGATCATGGGGCAACCTGACCTAAGGCCATAGCATATGACTTGCTACCCAAGGCTCCACGTAGCCACAGGCCTGAGAAGGCCCCCTTTCTGTGGCTTAGTGCTGTGGGATGTCTTTTACCCCAATTTCTCTTTTTCCATTGCTCAGAACCACCTGTCTCACCCCTACCGGCCTTTCCATGGCCTTATTGGAACCTGTTTTGTCCACAGCCCATCCTCTGCCCCAGCCCTTAGTAGCCCTCCACGACCACATCAATACAACAAGGGCTTATACTTGGTCCTGGACTCAGCTTGTTCTCTGCTGATCGGTGGAGAAGAATGAGGAGGGGAGACATGATCACACCGACCCTCCAACAAGTGTGCCTCTCCTAGCCCCTGTGAAAGACTCCTTGGTGCCTCCTACTTGACCTTCAAAGCCGAGCCAAGACATAACATCCTCCAGGAAGGCATCACAATACCTGAGATGCTCTAAATTCTGAGTCCCATCTGCCTCCTCTCCCAGCCCCAAACACTCAGCTTTACATTACAGTGATGTGAATTCATTCTGTTTTCTGCCCCAGACCGTGCTTTCCTTTACAGTCCCAGATTTAGAGTGGACGCGCAGTAATATTTATCATGTTTGTAACAAATTTCCTCACTGAAGTTTTCTACTTCTCAAAGGTACTTTTCCCCCCAAACATTTTCAGCACTTCACATCAGTGGTCAGAAAACAATGGTCCACCATTTGATTTAGTCCATAAAGTTATATAAGAACACAGCCATCTCATTCATTTGTTGTGTCCATCTCTGCTTTTGCACTGCAATGGTGGAATTGAACAGTCATGACCAAGACCTTGCAGGCTACAGAACCAAAAATACTTGCTATCTGGCACTTTGCAAAAATTTTGATCAACCTATTTTAAAGCAAAGATGAAGTTTCTTCATCTTCAATGCAGAGACAATCATGAACATCACAGAGCTGCTGAGATGATCAAAAAAGGATAATGGATATTAAATTGTTCGGTAGAGGGTATCCACTCTGCCTACTGCACAGTGTCAAGTGGAGTCTTGAAATCTCAAGTGCTGATAGGAGAGGCATAAAGGTTTATCCACACTGGGGGGAGGGGTACCCCATTCTCACCAACACCTGATAAACATACAGGGCTGCAGAACTCAAATATCTGCCCACAGTGGACGATATTCCTCTCTGCCTTCCAGAACATACACTCTTCAGAATGGCATTATTCAGATGGGGCAACGGCTGCTGGTAAGAATAAAATAGGCCCTTGAAAATGTTCCTCTTCCTCATTTATGATAAATGCTCTGTGAAGTAAGGACATCCCTTAATTAATGCCATTGGCAGATTGTATAACTGCTGGTTATGGTAGATAAGAATGATTTTTTACTTGATTTGACACAGCTAAAACACAAACCCCCAAATGTTCTCAATTAGCATCCTAGCTAGTTATCAACATGAACCTTACACTTCCTAAGGTGGGCCTCCCAGTCTTGAGAAAGTGCTATGTTTTAAGACCCAGGGGAAGCGTGGGTGATGGGAGAGGCAGGCTTGGGCACAGCCCTAGGTTTACACAGAAGAAGGAGACATCTCATTGTGGCTGAGCTAAAAGAGGCTCTCTTCAAGAGGCAAAAGCAAGGACTCGGATTTGAAGGCCATGCTGCTTCCAGCTGTGGGCTGCCCACGGCATGGATGGTGGGAGCTGTCAGGAACCATCTGACACCAACGAATTCTACTAATTGTGGATGTAAAACACAGCTGCCTTTGTCAAGGCAGCTTAATAAGATAGGAAGTCTTCCCCCAGAGAAGGGAATTTGTGTGCCAAGTTCCTGAGCAAGTCAGCAGTCAAGATGGATCTGACCCCAGGCTCCTCGCACCCACATGGTTACCCTGTCTGCCATCTCATGTTGCAGCACACCTCACTTTACTGTTCATCCGACACCGTCACTGCCACCATCACACTGCACTTAGCACATGGCAGGCTCTGTACCGGGAATGAGGCAGTTAACATTCTTGATTATGCAGAGAAGGAAACTGAGGCCCAGAAACAAAACACTGCCTAAGCCCCCACCCACCAGTGACACACACAGATGAGAACCCAGATCCCAGCCCTGCAGCTGTCTTCCCCATCATGGCCCCTTCTTCCTGGTGCTGATGGCAGAGCTCTGGGCCCTCTACTCCCACTGCCCACCGCATGACTGGAGCTCTGCTCAGACCAGACTCTCCATCTGAGCTTCCTCACCCACCACCCCCAAAGCCTGACTCGCATTTCACTGACACACAGGTCTGGCCAGGGCTGGGGATGAACCACCAGGGTACGAAGTCCAAGGAGGTGCTCACACTTAGGGTTGTGCTTGCTTTGTTGTGAGGATTAAATAAAGTACACACATAAAGTGCTTAGAAAGAGCCTGCCATGTGCTAGGTCCTATGCAAGCGTTCAAGACTGTATTTAGTAGTAGTTGTACTGGTAAGAGTAGCTTTGGGAGACTCTTTGTTGCTTCTTCTAAGTGGAGATGAAATTAATTTTGTCAGCGAATGAACTGTAGAATTTGTACTTACCTGAATGTGAGCTATTATTCCAGAAATAATAATAGCTGAGTCCTTTGGGGACTCAACTGTCCTTCAATAAGGGACAGCTAGCTTTGTCTTATTCAATGGCCACAAGTGACCCTCTGACCCTGCCCTGCCTATCTGATGTGCTAAGAAGCTTGGATTACACACTGGAGCTAACAGGAAACGCGAAAGGATTTTGAACTGGATGTGACTTGGCCAATTTGTGCTTTACAAAGATCTCAAAGATCTCTGGTGATATCTTGGACCCCAGAAGACCAGACTTGAAGGCAGGGAGGCCAGTTAGAGGTAGATGGACAGTCCTGGCGAGAGACAAGAAGGCTTGAATTAGGGGCAGTGGTAGTGGGGATGGGAAAGGACCAGACAAGAATGTGGACAGAGAAGTAAAATCTGTTCTTCACTCCTGGAAAAACAACTGTGAATCAGTGATACCATCTTTATCCCCAAAGGCAAACAGATCCTTCATTAGTGCTAGCAATTGAGAGCTGTGTGAGGTTTGGTACCCACTAGCTGCTAAACATGCATATAAAAGGAAGCACACCATATGCTGTGATGAGTTAATGCCAATTGGCCCCACTCAGATATATGCTGCTTTAATTTTAACACTTCATTTGAACAAAAGTCTACTTCTAATGAAGCTAAGGATTCCCAAAGAATTTCTTCCTGCTGGCCAATTTGACTTGATTTCTTTCCTCAGTAATGAAATGCCTCTTTCGATAGGTATAGCTAGGATTCAGATGTCGACTCAATAGAATAATAAATTTCATGGACAGATGAAATAAGGTACCTTGGAAGATAGTGAGTTCCCTGTTACTGGAGGCATTCAAGCAAAAGCTGAATGGCCACTTGATAGACTTGTTGCAGGGAAGATTCAAACATCAGAAGGTGAGTGGGTAGTACTCTTGGACTTGGTGACCTTTGAGGTCTTTCAAAACAATGAAATTCTAAAAGGTTGAATCACTGATTTAGTTCTTGGCTGGTGGGGAAAATCCCATAATCACAACAAAGTTAGAATGAGGATCTAAGATCTTTAAAGCAAATCTAGAAGTTACAACCACTGAGAAGAAATCCGGACAACCCATCAGCCAAAATAGCCCTAGGGTATGTTGCTAATCAGAGGAAAGCTTTGCTTTCAATATTGTCTTGAGTCTGGAACCAATGAAAAACATCCTTCAAGGTTAAGAACTAGGAAAATGCTTTGATTTACTTTTCTGTGTAAATGACCATGTGTCACTTTTCACTTTGGCTGTTGGGGAGCTCGGACTTTAATTTGTTTACAGACATAACAATCTTGCAGACTCTTGTACTCTGTTTGACATCAGTGTCCTCTCCTCTCCTAACCTACCACTGCTCTGCCCTCTTAATTTAATATATATATTTTCTAGCTCTGATTTTGCTTTTAATTCCATGGATTGTCACCTTCCTGCCAGCCAATTAACCAAAAGACTTTCCTGAGTGCTGTTCTGAGTCAAGCTCTGTGCTGGGGTAGGGGCCAGTCACATGAATCCAACCTTCTCCCATCCATTAGGAGCTATCTCTTTGGGGGTGAGAGTTAAACATGTACCACACTCACCAGAATCCGAAGGAGATTAAATAAATGTGTGAAAGTTCAAGTAATGGGCTCTGCCAAGTGGACTTCCACTAACAGAGATAGAGATGGAAAGGCCAGGGAAGAGCACCACAGGCTGAGGGAAAAGCATGAAGGCCCAAAAGTCCATCTTCTGTCCAGGAAGGACATGGGTTTCAGACAACATCACAAGGTCTGGCTCCTGGCTCTCTCTTCGGTCTGGTCTTGTATCCCCTTTCCTCTCAGCTATTAGTAAACACATATTTGTTGAGTGCCCACTGGGAGTCAGGCACTGTTCCAGGTGCTAAGGATATAGAAGTCCACACGGTACCCTCATTTATACTCCTTCTGAGGTCACAGATGGATACGGTTCATTAACTAAAATAAAATGATATGTCAGATGATGATAAGCGCAATGAAGAACAATATGCAGAGTAATGGGGCAGAGTGGGGGAGGTCACTGCCACAGGTAAAGCGGGCAGAGAAGGCCTCCTTGATAAGGTAACGTTAGCACTAACCCAAATGCAATAAGGGAGTGAGCTGTGAAGGCAGGTGGAGGAAGATGTCAGGGGTAGGAGGAGAAAAAAGTGGTACCTGGAAAAAGAACTATGTTTGTCATTTTTGAGGAACAGTAAGTTGAGGCCAGCAGGGAGGTAGTGGAAATGTGGTGAGGGAATGAGATCCCAGCTGCCCCAGGGCTCTAGACGATGTGGGGTTTTGTTCACCCATGTGAGGACTGCGGGTTCTCAGTGCAGTAGGAAGCCCCCGGACGGCTGCTGTGGCCTCTGCCATTACAGCCACTCGAGTGCTGCTCACGCTCCTGGGGGACACCAAGTTCTGCCCGACCTCAGAGCCTGTCCTAGAGCCGTGCCCTCGCCAGCGATGTCTTTCCCTCCCTCTTTACAGAGACATTGCCTATTCCTCTCCAGGAAGCAGGTTTCCACCCTCCTAAATAAATTAGATTCTCCTGCTAAACAACCCCACCATCCTATGCTTCCCTTTTGTGGCACTTACAGAATGTCCATGGCACAACCCTCTGTGTTTCTTCCACTCCAAGGGAGCTAGCTCCCTGAGGTGAGACTGTGTGTCTGTCCTCTGTATCTTCAGTACCCAGCCCTGGGTATGAAGATACTTTAGAGGTGCTCAAGAAATATTTGTTGAATGAATGTGAAAATATATGAAAGATAGATAAGAAAGCAGGTTGGAGCCTCTAACCCCGAACTCTGGCCTGAGACCATACAAAGGCCACATGGAAAGCATGTGAGGGGTGTTGTCCAAGGTACAATCCTGCCAAACTACTAGAACTAGCTGTGGGCAGCAGAAATGGAAAGGAATTAGGGATGGAAGCAGAAAGAACAGAAAGCAACTTTTAAAGCTGTTTGGTAAAACTTCCTTCCCTGTGTAAAATTTTTGTTGGGAGAAACACATATGTTATGGAGGATTTCATGAAGTTAGGGATTCACAAAGGACTAAAGGCATATCCCTGGGAATGCTGCTAACAGCAGTAACAACAGTCAGTGCTGGTGAGTAGTCTCAACAAATAACAATAACAAGTACCAGGTAGCACAAATCACTACACAGGAATCAGGAGATCTGGGTTTTCTCACCCACTTATTCATGTATTCAATCATTTTTCATGTAACAAAATTGATTATTGACTGCACACTAGGAGCCAGGCCCTCTCCTAGGCATGGGTTTGGGTTGTGTTTGTTACCTACTAAGTATGCAAACTTGGACAAGGCATTTAACCTCCTTGAATAAGGAAGATCTCCACATGGAGAGGTATAGTAACATAAAAGGCTTTAATTCTATCTCCTTGAGTTTCCTTTCCCTTTTAGATTTCTCACTTTTGATTCCGCCCAAAGAGTTTGGAATGGTTGCTATCATCTGCTCTGTGGCCTCCCCAAATCCCTACTCATTCCTCAAGGCCCACATTAAATGTCAGAGCTCTTGAAACCTCCATTGGCTCCCTACTCCTTAAGCAAAATCAGTCCCTCCCATCTGCCCCACTTTGAACACTCAGCTCATCAAGTATTACACAGCTGACTTCTCTGGGAGACTGATAGTCGGGTTCTTCTTTGAACTATGTTTTTCTCTCCCCCCCACCCCCAGTTCCCAATCCCTTGGCTGAGTGTTTGGCCCAGCACACATTTTCTGTAGTTAAAAGGATAGAAAGTCACCAGGCCAACAGAATAGCTGACAAGCTACACAGTGGGAAGAGGAAGTCAGAATAGGCTTCTATGACTCAGAAAGAGACACTTCTCAACCAGCCCAGCTGAGAGGATCAGTGTCTCCTCACTCCAGGACACCAAGAAACCAAAGGGCCACTGGAGTGGGGGAGTTGGGTCAATGGTTCCATCGCTTGTTGGAGAAGATAGAATGGTGGTTAATTTTAATAAAATTACATTAGAGCCCATACCTTTGCAATTTAGAGGCTGTGTGATGGCTTACTGAGCTGTCTGTGCAGAGATGCACCCTGGTCTCCAGAGGGGAGTTTCAGCCCTGAATGACACACCCTTGATGGCTTTCATGCCTTGGGCATCTCTACTTCAAGGCTGCTAATACCTTTTCTAACAGAATGATAATAATTAAGGGATTAAGATATCAATTCCCAAGCAGCACAGTTATTCTGGCTACTAAAGCTGTGGCTCTCACTGCAGTATTTCCACTTTGCCTTTAAAAAACGAGCCGTGGTTTGTTGAGTCCATACTACTTTGTGTGCAGGCATTGGGCTAAGCATTTTGCACATGTGATATAACTTAAAATACTGTAGCAAAATGGAGAAAGTTGTTTTTATATTCCCCCTTGGAACACCTCTCAGGAAGGAAATGAATATGACTACAAGCAACAGTTGAACAGGCCATTTGAAGTGAGAAATGAAACATCAGAAGACATGGTGAAGTAACAGCTGACGAGGGCTAAAATTCTTCTCAAAGACAGCTGGATGCTCACTTAATAGCAGGGCTTTCGAACTACTGGGTAGCAACATGACCATGGATTTGGCAGTGGTGTACAAGTCTGGAGCAGGACTGAACTTTTCATAAACAATAGAAGAGGGGCTATCGAGGATGTTTAAAGGGGTCTGGGGGATTAGAAGGTCCTGGTATAGACCATATAATAAAACCTTCTTCTCCATCTCCCCTAGGAAATTACAGAAAATTCTTCCTTATTCCCCAGTGCTCTTGGGATATGTGAATTGGTTGGGAGGATAGAAAGGAAATCTGAGGTCAGCAAAGTTGAAAGACATACCCAGACAACCATGAATCTAGGTTATGTTTAATTAACAACTCAGTGAGGCAAAAAACATTACTTCCATTTTACAGATGAGGAAAGCGAGGCTCAGGTTAACAAACTTGTCCAACACACACAGCTGGTGTGGCTGGGCAGCTGTTCAAAACAGGTTTGCTTGATTCCAAAGACTATACTCTTGACCCTAGAAAATGCTTTCTTCTATGATTCTGAGTTTGATGTCTTCGCCCAATTTCATTTTAAGCCACACTAATATATTGTTGTACATAGCATGGAAGGAGAGGAATGCTTCTAGCCAGGGGGTATAAATAGCCCACTGATGTCCTGTCTGCAGAAAGGGACCAGAAGAGAAACTTCGGCAGGAGGACTGACTGCCTGTGAAGGGAGGGAGCAGCCTCTTCACATACATGGGCACACGCTGCCGAAAATGAGATTGGAGTTGTCGCTGCCATAGTCTCCACAAACGCCCACCAGAGAATGACATCACTGCCAAAGCCCAATTAGCTCAGAGAAGACCCTGGCACTGGGTGATATTCCTTCAAGATGGCATGAAATTCCAAATATAAATTGGGTCCATACTGGGCGGTGATTCAAGAAATTGTATTGGCCAGTTCACAGGACTAGAAATCCTTTAGACAAGCTTTGGAAATTGTATCACCCCCTAAAAAAAGCCCAAGGTGTAGTTATACCCTACACCCCTCAATAAACATCTAGGAATAAAAGGAGAGGTTCTCAGGCAATGGTATGGTTACCACATCACAAATTATACTTACAGAAGATGGAGAAAAAGTTTTATCAAGATGCATCATCTTCTTAAGCTGCCTTGTCTTTTCAGGAAAACAACTGTTAAACATTTAAAATAGCAAGAACTCCTCACACTTGAATTGCTCTTTACAATGTGTTTGCATATGCTTTATCTGATCTTACCTTCACAACAACCCCCTTGGGATTCCTATGAATATTGTTACTATTTTATAGATGAAAGCCTCAGGTTTACGAGTGGTGCATTTTGAGGGTTATTTACGAGTAGAAATTTTGTATTCCTCTTGTGTCCTCAGCACGTGTCCTAGGACCAGACATGTCAAAAGGATACTATAAAGGCTAGTAGCATGGAATGGAATGGAACTGAGTGACCTGCCCAAGCCCCAAAGTAACAGCAACAAAATTCACGGCCCAGTGTCCATTTGTACTGATGATACTTCCACGGCATCAGTCTAATATTTACCAAGCCCCTGTTTTGTGTCTGGGCATTTAATGAACACTGGAAGTACCATGTAATCACAGAGGTCCTCAAATTGAAAGAGGTAGAGCCAGAGACACAACAATGTGCGTAGAAGTTGGCCCGACATTGTTGGCTTTGAAAACAGAAGAAAGGAGCCATGAGCCAAAAAAAGAGGGAAGATTCTAGAAGCTAAGAAAGGCATGATGTGGATTCTTCCTAGAGCCTTTGGAAAGAACACAGCCTGCAGACCTTGATTTTTAACCCAGAGAGATCCATTCTGGCTTCCAACCCCCAGGACCATAAGATATCATATATTTGTACTGTGTAAGCCATAAGACTTATAATAATTTATTATAGCAGCAACAGAAAATGAGTACGGGTGGCAAAGGAAGATTATAACTCAAGAACCATGATTCCTTCATGGATCAAAATTGACAATTTTTGAATCTTTCATTCTGGGTTTTACTTTCAAACTTTAGTGCTAAGAAAACAACCAGACTTCTCATGAAGGTGTACATAAGAATGTTCACTTACAACATTATTTATTCCAATAATAAAAAATCCAACAATAAGAGACTCATGGCCATCCACACATCACAGTATTATGTGACCATTAAAAAATACCACTTGTTTGAAAAATATTTAATGACATGGGAAAAGCAGATGATCAAATTTTAAAAGGAGCTACAAAATAATATATGATTCCCACTTAATGAAAGTTGAAAGAACTATGGCATAATGTTAATGATAGATTTAAAAAATCCTAGTAATTTCTTTAAAAGTTAGTGATGGTTATCCTCGTGAGGGAAGATTTGGGGAGATATTTTGTTATCTCATACGTGTCTGAATCTCCCATATATTCTGTAATGAGCATGAATTACTTTTATAATCATAAAATAAGCGCTTTTTCTAATATAAAGCAAAGCCCCTCAGGTAACAAAAACCACAAAATTCATCATGTCTTTGACTGAATAATCTCATTCATGAAAATATATCCTAAGGAAATAATCCCTTAATAATTCCTTTTTCCCTAAGGGGGAAAAAAATCTTATAAGTAAAAAGGTTGTTACAGCAATGTTACTTGTAACATTTAAAATGGGAAGCAGCCTGAATATCCAGCAATTTAATTATGATAAAGCAAATTGTAGTGTGTTTGCTTGATAGAATAGTGTGCAATCATAGAAGCAATTAACACGAAGACTATCTAGAAATACAAAAACTTCAAAATAGTGCGAAGTGAAAAACTCAAGCACAAAACGCAGGATGTCTGGTCCGCACTGATGATTATTCCCCTTACACATGGGTAAAGATGGAAAGAACAGAGAAGGGGTTCTGAGAGTCATTTTTGTACAGTTACTTTGACAGAAAACAGAATAATTTCATATAGATGTACAACAGCATACATAAATCAAGAAAGCTGAGGATGGGAGACTGGTTGAGAGCATGAAGGCTAGAACAGACGCAGAAGCAATGTCAGCAAGAAGGAACGCTGGAGACCACCCACACAGGGGCATATATTTTTATTTATCTAGTTGGCACATATTTCTTGAGCTTGTTTCCTTACATACGAATGAAACTGGACTGAAAAATAAGAAAATGACCTGGAACAATGAAAAGAAAAATAAGAAAATGCTAAACACAAATTTTAGATTTGGGGTGACACTTGGGGAACGAGGAGAAGGATTCCATTGAGGAGGAGCAGTGCAGAGGCGCATGGAGGACTGGTTTCTTATTGCTCCAGTTGGGTGGTAGGTGCACGGATGTTCTTTTTACTATGCTCCCGAAATAGTATAGGTGTTTGCAACAGTGCTCAGCACACACCAGTTCACACAGAAAATTATTTATAGAGTTAACAAATGAAATGTTTTATCGGCTCCTTAAATTAAGCTCCAATTCTTTAATATGGTATAAAAAAACCCTTCAAGAGTTGGCCTCCACCTAACTTATCAGCACTCGTGACTTCCCACCTAACCTATAATAACTCCTGTTCTTTATTTGCCAAATACACAGGACTCTGTGGTGCCTCTTAGTCTTTGCCTACACTGTTTCTTCTACCTGAAAAGTTCTTCTTCACCTAGAAAACCCTAACCTCAAAGCCAAGTTCACAGTAGCTGCTTTGCAAAACCTTGTTGATCCCCCTAATTGCTTTCTTCTGTGTTCCCATGGTACTTGTCTTATTTGCTGCACCCAAACCTGCAGTGAATTCATCTATTATAATCTCTCGCATTAGTGCTTTGTCATTCACATAGTCCCCTCAGCTCCATTGTACTTGCAGTGACACTGTGAGTTAGACTTTTATTAGCCCCCTTAACAAAGGCAGAGGCTGAGCCTCCACAGGTCAAATGACTTGCGACATTCACACTTGATGAATGAGGGAGCAAGACTTGAACACTTGTCTTCAAATTCATGTGGCCTTTAAAGAAGAGGGAGGCCAGGAAATGCAGAAAAACAGTGAGAGGCTAAAACTGAATCACTGAATCTTTAACATGCTGTGAGCATTTATAAGATGAGAAAGGGCATATTCGTGGGAGGACAGAGGAAGGGAGGAGAGTAAGGAAGAAAGGAGGGCAATTGGTGTGCTGTCACTGGATGGGCACAATGTGGGGGTATGTGGCACTCTCCTGGGCAAGGGACACAACTACAATAGGGACCTTACCTAACAAATGCAAACATTGTAACCTAATTGTTTGCACCTGCATATTAATCTGAAATTTAAAGGTGCCTGTGGCTCAAGCAGCTAAGGCTCCAGCCACATACACCTGAGTTGGTGGTTTTGAACCCAGCCCAGGCCTGCCAAACAATAATGACGGCTGCAACCAAAAAATAGCCAAGCGTTGTGGCGGGCGCCTGTACCAACTACTTGGGAGGCAGAGGCAGGAGAATTGCTTGAGCCTAAGAGTTGGAGTTGCTGTAAGCTGTGATGCCATTGCACTCTACCCAGGGTGACAGCTTGAGGCTCTCTCAAAAAAAAAAAAAAAGAAAAGAAAGAAAGAAGGTAATATTTGTGAGAATCAAAATAGGCTATGAAGGTCAAAATCAGTATGGTTAAGACACATAGGTTAGACTTGTTAAAGTAAAAGGTGGAATGGGGTAAAAGAATAAAAATCAAAAAACAAACAAAAAAAGTCAATGATTCTAGACAATGGACCTTCCATCTTACAAAGAGTGTCTACAATAACAGACTAGTCTCTATCTATATTAGGAACCAAGTCTTATTTTTCCTTCATTCTGAGTTCCTAGAATACAGGCTGGCGCTAACGAGGGACTCAACATGTTGAATTAATTAATGAGTGAAAGGATGTGCTGTTAAAAAGCACAATTAGTTTTCAGCTTTCTTGCAACTATTTCTCTTCAGCCACTTAGCTCCGCTGGCCCAAGGGGACTGAACATCAATTTCTTATGTATTTAATAATTCAGATCCTGAAACATTTTGGGGTTTGCTCAAGACCCAAACAAAATATTCATTTGTTTGAACCAGTTAACAAGTAGTTAGGCAGTGAACTGGATTTAGAATGTGTTAGACAAGAGACACATGCTCTATCTTTGATAATACTCTCAACATTTGAGACATGCACAATACCTGATTTAAATTAAAAAAAATCCTTGTGCCCAAAAGTTAAGTATTCAAAAGATTTATGAAACACAAAATGTTGAGATAGCTCTGATGAAACTAAGACTAATATGGAACAAAAGATAACTTTAGAAAACTCCTCAAAGGCTTTTGAAGGCCATTACACCGACTACCAATGGCTGTCCACTTTCTAAATAGGTCCTAGAAAGCACATTTTTTGGCAAATTGGTCATTGGACAAATAGGCATTCAGAGAATTCATTTTTTTCAAGTTATTTCTCGCAGAATTGACATTGGGCCGAGTCTGGACACTGGGACTAGAGAACATGTGTTTTTTCATTGCCTGGCTCATTGAGGCAATCAGCAGTTCCTGAATATCCATGGTTCTAGAATATACTTCAGGCAAGGACAGGCCTTGATTTTGGTACACTGATAAAAAGGCAGTGTTTGCAATAAGAAATGGTTTACAGAATGTGCCGAGAGGAGCTTACACTGGAATAGTGTAGGAGTGTTGCCCCAGCTACCTTCTCTCTGTGCCTCACTGCATGTGACCTCTCAGCCAGGGGAGTGTGTGGACAGCAAGGTGTCTGTAAGCACCAAGGCTGGACCATTTGTGATAATTCATGCTTGCATTCCCTCTGATGGGCTCTGCCTTCCCAGAACCAAACCCCATTCACTAATTCTTTCATTCAAAACAATGTTTACCAAATGCCTATACCATGTTATTGGGGCTGGGTATACAGTAGTGAATAAACAGACAAGGTCTGAGTTCTTACTAAGCTTATGTTCTAGAGGGAGAAAACAATAGCAAGAAAGTATCAGTGACTGGGAAGGTTGAAGCCCCTAAAAGTCAGTGCTAATCCAGTCCACGAAATGTTCAGCATTTATCCCATCATTTGGTGACATTGAACAAACACTTGCCATTAAACTAGACCAAACAGCAGACCTACTCAGATGCTCAGCAGTCCCTGGAAGAACTTAATTATAGGAAGTGGGCCGGAGAGAATTTCTCTATTTGGTCCAATTTCTAAATAGAAATTCACAGTGTTTGATGAATAATGAATGTGAATAATTAATGCATATGAGAAAGAAAAATGTCTTACCTGTCAGTTACTTATCAGGGAGATTACATATCCATCACTGTTCCCCCAAGGGGCTAGACTCATCTCCACAGAAGCTGGGGGGCAACCCGAATGTTAATTATGCCTCAATGGCATATTCTGCTCACAATGTGACTCACCAGAAGAACTTCTAGGACTCCCTTGTTCTGAAAAATATAAAATTTAATTTATCTGACATGTTTTTTAAAGCCCCGAATAATGAAGTAGCATAAGCTTAAGTGAATATCAACAGAGTGACTCTGTACGTGCACACATGTAGGAATGGTCCCATGGTCTGTATGTGTCCCTTTCAAAATTCACTGTTGAAATCTAATTCACAATGCAATAGTAATAAGAGGTAGGGGCTTTGGGAAGTGAGTAGGTCATGAGAGTGGAGCCCTCATGCATGGGATCAGGGCCCTTATAAAAGAGGCTTGAAGGAGATTGCTCACCCCTTTCTCCGGGTCAGGATGCAGCCAGAAGGCACCATCTATGAGCCTTCACCAGGCACCAAATCTGTTGGCATCTTGATTTTGGACTTCCCAGCGGAAGAATTCTGAGTAATAAATTTTTGTTGTTCACAAATTGCCCAGTCTAAGGTATTTTCTTATAGCAGCCCAAAGAGAACTAAGACAAAAGGATTACATATAGCACATGCATCCTCTGGGGAAAAGGTTGAAAAAAGCAAATAGATCCTTGACTCATTGACGTCCAGCACCTAGAACAATAACTAGCACTTAGTAGATGTTCACTGAACCATTGTTACCGTTGAATGCGATGTTGAATGTTATTCAGTGAACTACCAATTCTGTGCAATGAGGACATAATAATTCTCATTTATATAGTGACACCATACATGATGTCTTTTTATACACATTATTTCATTTATCCCTTATAATACCCTGAAAAATACGTACAAGTCCACAGTATCTTGTGCATAATTTTCTTTTAAACTCTAAAAGGTTCTGGGAGAACTCAGACAATGCCGAAGCCTCTTCACAGTTTTTATTTCCATTTACTTGAATATTGATACATTTTGCTGCAGAAATAACAATGTGTTTCCTTTTGGAAGGCTGTCCAGGTCCTGTTGTATTTGTTTTAATTTACACATCGCATGTAATATGTTACCTTCCTAAAATTAAAAAAAAATCCAAATTTCTAAATCCATCTGGATGCAAGAATTTTGGTAAGAATCATATTGTCATCCCAATTTTGTAACTGGGATCTTTTAACTTTAACCAAGATCATAGAGCTAATAAATGTGCATTTGAACCAAAGTCTTTTGAAAAGTATTTTGTTGGTTTTTTTCTCTGCTATACCAAAAGTTCAAACAGTTAATTTAAAATAGGGCATTAAAATTATTCTTTATCTTATGAAGGGGTCAGAGACTGCAGAGATTTTGCCATTGCAGTGAAGACTAACAAAGACACATGACATAGGGCCTGGAGATGGGGATAGGTAGGGTGGGGTAGAGAAGTCTCATGTGGAAAGACCTCTGCTCCCTGAAGAAAGTAAAGGCTGAAAGATCATCTCGTTCTCCAGTGCTAAGACGGAGTATGTGAAGTAGGAGCTGACCAGTGGTTGTCGTATAGACTTGTCATGAGTAAATTAGGTATGTCCTAAGATAGTACTATAATATCGCATCCATTTCTTTCTAATTATGGGCTTTTTATTTGAAGTTTATCTCTCTTTGGGGATAAAAGAGCAAGAAGACTAAATTATAAGATTGGCATTTGTAGCAGTCAGGAGAGTCCAGGTTAGGCTACAATAACAAATAACCCTCAAGGTCTGAGGCTTAAACAACAAAGGTTTATTTCTTGCTCATAAACATATCCATCACATGAAACTGGGGGAAACTCCATTCGCTGTAGTCACCTGAGAACCCAAGATGACAACGCTGCCACTATCTCACACATTGCTCGTTGCCCAACAGAAGAGGAGGAACGCAATAGTAGGCACCAGCTTTTTTAGCTTCTACCCAAGAGTGATGCTTTATGGTCATTTCCCCTGACACACTTTCCCTGGTCAAAGTGAGTCATTGATTCACACCTAACATTAAATGTGCAGGAAGTACAAATTCATGAATTCTGAGATTTAGAATATAGTTTTTGTCCAATAAATATTTTCTTGAGTGTCTATGAGTGCCTAGCACTGTTTTACACACTAATGATCACAACTGGTGTTAAATGCAATGAAGAAAAAGAAAAAGGTAAGAAGAGGTGAGTGGCAGAACTGGGGCAGGACAGGAGGAACAAGGCCAGGGAAGGATCCTCCAAAGCTGAGACCTAAAAGAACAGAGGGAAGCAACTGGGTGGGGGGATTCTGTCTTAAGGCCAACACAAGACACCAAGTACTCAGATCTCAGGAAAATGGAGAATAATCCTCAAAATAGAGACAGAGAGGGAAGGCCACAACCAGTTTGTGTCTGGGGGGCTGAAAAGATTGGGCTCTTTCTCTCCCAGCCCCATAGTACACCGTCCAACTTCCTTCTTTTTCTGACTAAAATAACACACGGGACAGAACATGGTTCCTTTTTTTCCCCATGGTTAAGGTTAAGCAACATGTAAAAGGATTTTGTTTCAGGAAAGGATAGCAGTCAGCAAGTGGTCTGTAAACAAATAAAATGATCCACCATTTATTGAGTGAAGGCTGTATTTTAGCAAGTGTGTTAGGTATTTTACATACTTTATTTCATTGACTATAGTTGCAAAAAGGATAAAATACACAGGATTATTATGATTATTTTGCAGATGAAAAATCTGTAAAAAGATGTAACCAGTTTTCTGAAAAAGCATGCAGCTATTTAGTGGCAAAGATAGGCTCGGATTCCTGAGCCCACGCTCTAAATTACTATGAAAGATGGTACACTTTAGATTTTTTGAGAAGAAAACTTGAGAAAATACACACATCCACCTGAATTCTTGTTTCATAATTTAAAGATGGAATTGCCCCATAATTGGAAAAAGGAACATTATTCAAAGTTCTTTGCTAAAGTGTCTTCTGAAATGAATGATAGTAAGATCTGACCACAGGTGAGACCGAATCCTTCAAATATCCACCTAGAGGTCACCTTTCCAACGAAGCCACCTACCCCTCTACCCTATTTAAAATCACAATGTCTGCTCTTCAGCACTTTCTAGCTCCCTAACTTTGTTTCTCCTGTAGCACTTGTCACCTTCTTATGAATCACACAATTTTCTTTCTTCCTTTCTCTCAGTACCAGAAAGTAATCTCCACGAGTGTCTGCTTTTGTATGACTTTTATTCCCTCCTCCCCAGAGCATAGAATAGCGCCTTACACAAAGCTAGTATTAAGAATGAGTAGTCAGAATGAATGAATGAATGAATGAAGAATTCAGAAAAAGGTCTCTCATGTCAGCAAGAGATCTTAATCTGGGGTGAATGGGCTTGGGACTATCTACTAATGACTTCAAATTATATGCAGTTGTGTGGGTAGAAGAGTATATTTGTGTGTCCTCAGAGTTTTGAAGAAGGCAATAGTCTGCAAATCCACTTTATGTGGGCCAGCCATACAATGAATATTGTTCAATCAGAAAAACGAATGGTGTTCTGATATGTGCTGTAACACAGATGAAGACTGGAAACACTATGCCCTAGGGAAAGAAGCCAGACACAAAGGCCATATACTGTACAATCCCATTTACACACAATGTCCAGAAAAGGCAAATCCATAGAGACCAGAGTAGTGGTTGTGAATGGGTGGCTGCAGAGAGAGGAGATGGTGAGTATGGGGTTTTCTTTAGGGCTGACGGAAATATTTTGGAACTAGATGGTAGTGATGGTTGTATATACTGAAGGAACTGAATTGTATATTTTAAATAGTTAAGATAATAAATATTATGTAAATAATAACAATAATAATAAATTTGCTTTTGTGAATGAGAGACAGAAGCAGATGATGAAGCTGAGGCAAGTCATTTCATGCATTTAACAGGATGGGGGCGTGCTCTCGATGTGAGACGCTGTCAGTTGTAATCAAGCATTCTAATAGTAAATGGACTTGGAATATTTATAATACTTGCAATAACCACTTCGATTTGCTTCAGGTTTTGAAGTTTTGAACAAATTTTCAAGTGTATTTTTAATTTAACTTTTAGGAAAAAAATCCGGTGAGATAGGCAGGGTAAATACAATTCTATGATCATCCCATTTTACAAGTGAAAATTATGGGATCCAGAGAATAGCAGTAATTTCGTCAAGGTCACATTGCTACCCAGTGGTGGAATGAGGACCTAAACCCAGGCCTGTCTGTCCTTTTGGCAACTGGGTTCCACCAGCTCTTCTCAATCTTTCATCATCAGAAATCACAAGTTTTCCTGTGGCTGGGCTCCCCAGGTGAGGTAAAACACCACATTTTTCTCTGTGTCTGGAATGATATCATCTCAGTGTGATCACATGGGGTACCTTATTGTAATCAGAACTTGTGACTAGGAATTATATACATCTATGAGAAATGAACTTAAAAAAAATAGCTTATCACTTCTTAACAAACGTAAATTTTTGAGAGTGAGAATGTTTCAGAATGTAGGGTCAATGGAAAGAAAAAGTCACTAAAGCTAATGAATGAAACCACAGATCTTGTCCAACTTCCTCATAAGAAGACTCGGGCACAAATAGTCCAGAGGCTTGTCAAAAATGATACAAAATGTTAGTGTCAAAGGTAAGACTGAACTCAAGGCTTTTAAATTCTCGTCAAAGCACAAGGATTCCTGGGGCCCCAGCCCACCAACAGAGTACCTGGGAAGGGGTGATTTAGTTTGTGTATTTAGCGGTCCAAGAATAAGCTGACTTTTATTATAAACACAGAAAGGAAGAATTAGGGATTCAACAGTAATAAATGACCTACATGCTCAAATTTAGCCTCCAATGAATCAATTTTACACCTTTTGTTGTCTCCACTGTGCTGAAGCACAAAGACATGGTGATTTTTTAATTTTATTTTACCCATGAGTGGCCAATTATTCAGAATTTACCAATCATAATTTGTAAGCACAGTCGGTAGCAGGGTGAATAATGCAGGCCCATAGTGTCACTTCCAGCTCACAGGCTGGAGCTCTTCCAGCCTGGGGTTCCCCAGCCACAGTCAGCTGATGGCCAAGTGGAATGTTTACTGCCTTGAGCAGGTGTTCACCGCCACCTTCCTCTTCAGAGCCTTGGCTCCCCTGCCCCTCCTCACCTGCTCTCCCACGCTTAGGTGGGCTAGGGGTTTTACGATAAATGCTCCCAGGATACGGCATTGGCCATCTTAGGGGAGATGTGCAGGAAAACACTCAAAAGGGAAGAAAGAATGTTTGAGCACAACCAGCTTAGCCAAACTCTTCAGCTTCTGCTTTGAGCCAGAAGGACAGTGTTCAAAATAACGTAAATTAAACCTTCCCTTCTTCTATGAAAAAACCCAGGCCCAGAGAATAGATATGAGCTGCCCAAAGTCAGGACGTAGTAGAGTGAAGACTGGGCTCAGATCTCCTAAACAGTCCGGTGCCTGTTCCTGATAACCTCTTCACATCCCTGACCATGGCCTTGCAACAAAATAACCACACTTCATAACACATCGATGCCACATTAGACGCAGAATTAGAGTATGTGCTGTTTGCACATTTACCGGGATGCATTTTTACTTACACGTATGAGCTCATGGGGCGTACGCATCTGCATCTCTTAACAATGAGCACGGGGTGTGATTTGTTTGATGGCAGAGTGGAAGACGGGGGACGGGGGTCGAGTTCTCTCGTGACATACCAGCCTTTCCTCAGGGCAGAAAGCCTTCTGTTCCCATTCCCTCCCCTCCCCTCTTTTCTGTCTGTTGAAATTTTCTCGAGCCCCAGTCAAGAGTTGCCTCCTGTTATCTCGAGTGAAAAGGAAACTGCAAGCCTCTGACATCAAACACCGTGCGTCTGAATGCCACCTTGACTGTCGCTAATGTGTGACATAGGCAAGTCACTTATACTCACCAAGATTCAGTTTCATTGTGCAGGAGTTGAGACTGACCTCATTTGACTTTTCTGTGAAAGAAATAAAGTGAGTAAAATGCCCAACATAGTGCATGGCACACAGTTGCTTCCATTAAAAAAAAAGGGGGGACGGCACCTGTGACTCAAAAGAGTAGGGCACCGGCCACATATGCCGGCGGGTTCAAACCCAGCCCTGGCCAAAAAAAAAAAAAAAAAAAAAACTTAATTGACAAGTAAAAATTGTATGTTTGTAGTATACAACTCAGAGTTTCAATATATATGTATTTATGGAATGGCTAAGTTAAGCTAATTAACACGTGCATTACTTCATATACTTGTCATTTTTCTGTGGTGAGAACACTTAGAATCTGCTCTCTTAGCAATTCTCAAGAATTCAACATGCTGTTATTATCTACAGGAACCATAATGTACAATAGACTCCTTGAACTTATTCCTCCTGTCTGACTAAAATTTTGTGTCCTTTGACCAACAGCTCCTCCATCGTCCTGCCCTCCAGCTTCTGATAACCACCACCTCACTGTTTCTATGAGTTCAAACTTTTTCTATTCCACGTATAAGTGAGATCGTGCAGTATTCACTGTTCAGAGCCTGGCTTACCTCACTTAAGATAACGTCCTTCGGGTTCTTCTTTTTTTATTATTATTATTTTTAATTTTTTTATTGTTTGGGATTCATTGAGGGTACAAAGATCCAGGTTACACTGATTGCGGTTGTTAGGTAAATTCCTTCTCATAATTGTGTCCTGCCCGCAAGCTATATCCCCTACACCATGACCCCCCCACCCCCTCCTTCCTCCCCTCTCCCCAATTCCTCACTGTAGTTATCTAGTTCTCCCAACACCATTTATTGAATAGGAGTTCTTTTCCCCAGCCAAGTTCTTACA
>CAUYON010031625.1:0-11921 GCA_963573935.1 Arctocebus calabarensis
GCAGGCATTTTTAAGTGTGTTGTTCTCCATCACCAGGAGAAGAACATGTCCTGGGTAGCTGTGGTCACATCAGCCTGGGCTCCAGACCTACACCAAACTTGCCATCTAGAGCTAAGCCCTACAAAGAACAGTCAAACCCCCAGAGCCCTTCAGGACCACAAGCAAAGAAAAAAAATACCTATCATTGTAAGCCACTGAGCTTTAGCATGTTTGTTATGCAGCATTATTGGAGCAATAGCTGACTATTACAGTTACCACTGTGAACCATGCAGATTGACCCTGGACCCTGATTCAGTCTGTCAGCACACAGCATCCAGTGTGGCAGGAAACCTGAGGGAAGGGTGGGAGGCCTAGAACTTGGAGGAGGCATTGACGGCATCGTCTCACACGGTTTTTCACTTCCAGCAAATGGCTTGTTATGTGTACCATGTTGAGTGGATTTATGGATTATATTATCTAGCTCTAACTAAATGAATCGTCACAAAATGAGCAAGGGGCTTAACCTGGTTCCTTAAAGAGAACGGTGGCTTGAAGATAACACCGTGGATGCGAGCACAAGCAAGGAAGAAACTGATAGGACTGGCAGTTGTGAATACAAGAGCTCTTCGAGCCGCCTTATGAGCAACGAGGCCCATGTCACCAGATTTGGCAAGATGTACGTTTTAAAACTTTCAAAGCTGTCAAGAAAATAATTTGATATGTGGATTTTGGACCTCTGTTGTTAGCAATGAACTTCATATACATATATGTGGCCTTGTGATCTAGCAGAAAACATTAGTGCATCAATGTAATTGATAAATATATATATAGTGGGGAGGGTGCTAAAAATGTTTCACTGTTGGGGTTAAGAACACTTCAAAGTCACTTGAAAGTGAGATCACCATGTCCGAACTGATTTATTAACTTCTTGGGTGAATTGATTTTTTTTTTCGGTGTTAAGGAATTTTTATGGTGCTTTTGTGGAAGGCTGAGAAAGACCTCTCCCCTACAATCTAGCTTGCATTGTGTTGTCATCTTCATACTATTTCTAGAGCCAGAAGAAGAGAATGATGTCACAGAAAAAGTGAGCACACACCTTGGAACTATCCAGAGCCCAGAGATGAAAAGCTTTTCTCCCAGCTTCAGAAAGTCCTGAAAGGACACACCCTTTGCTGCCACCAGTTCCAAAAACACCATTTGGGCCATAGAGACCACGAGATGGCCCTGTTCTAAGCCAGGAACTCAGTTCTAACCCAGGGGTTTCCTTTTTCCTCCCTTATGCAAATCTTGTTCAGGGCTAGTCACTGGCAGCCAGAGTTTATGCCCAACTCCAATTAAACAAAAGTGTCAAATAATCTTGACAACTCCCTCCACCCCAGAAATATCTTTTCTTTTTTTGGAGACAGAGTCTCACTCTGGTACCCTGGGTAGAGTACCATGGCTTCATCGCTCTCTGCAATCTCCAACTCTTAGACGCAAGTGATCTTCTTGCCTCAGCCTCTCAAATAGCTGGAACTGCAGTCTCCCGTCACAGCACTGGGCTATTTTTAGAGATGGGGGTCTCACTCTTGCTCAGGCTGATCTCAAACTCCTGACCTCCAGCAATCCACCCGTCTCAGCCTTCCAGAATGTTAGGATTACAGGTGTGAGCCACTGTGCTGGCCCCACCCCAGAAATATCTTATCCCTTGAACCCCTGAGCTATGTTGTTTCTTTCTTCTTCTTCTTTTTTTTTTTTTTGTAGAGACAGAGTCTCACTTTATCACCCTCAGTAGAGTACTGTGCTGTCACAGCTCACAGCAACCTCCAACTCTTGGGCTTAGGTGATTCTCTTACCTCAGCCTCCTGAGTATATGGGACTACAGGCGCCCACCGCAATGCCCAGCTATTCTTTTGTTGTTGCAGTTTGGCTGAGGCAGGGTTTGAACCCACCACCCTTGGTATATGGGGCCAGCCCCCTACTCACTGAGCCACAGGTGCCACCCAGCTATGTTGTTTCTATTTCCCCTATAAAGCTGAATCCATGTCAAGTTATTGTTGCTTATCTTTAAGCCTTTGGCTATCTTAGCTCAAGGACAAGGCCAGGCCTCATGGAGGTGAAAACCACACCTTATAGTCCTGTGAGAGTAGAACCCATTGAGGAAATGGGATGCATGAATGTGGTGCTTGTCCCCAGGTTTTTCTCTGGGCTGCTGCAGGTATAAAGCAATTGTGTGGTTCCCAGGTGGTGCAGAGAGCATTGTTTGGCTCTGAGGTCTCCGTTATGAAAAATTCTCATCAAATACCTGGGAAGCTTCCCCTACCTAAACATTTCTGTGAAAAGACTGGGGCACCGAGAATGAGGAGGGTTGTACCAGTCAAGGTCCAAGAGGGGAAGCAGATCCTCTGAGTATGAGGGAGTAAGAGCTTGCTGTAGGAATAAGACCTCACCCAATTGTGGGACAGTCTGGTACAGGGAGGGTCTGAAAGGAAAAGCTGGGGGGTTAGGGAAGAATCACTAGCCATCCCTCTTAAAGCCAGGCATGTCCAGCTGCCTGAGTGGGGCCATATAGGGAACCTTGGGGGAGAAAGATACCACAGTGGCCATGGTTCTGTGTCTGGTGGGGAGAATGGGGTGGTGGTGGCTTAGCTGGACTGGCAATTGGGAAGAAGAGCTGGATGCAGAACAGAGGAGAATAAGAACCAGCTGGTACTTTCCGGGACTTTTGTCTTTCACTGCATTCGACCATGATGACCAAGAGAGGAGTGGTAGCTTGCTTCTCCTCCACCTTCCAAAGGCAGTGCAAATTTCTCTTCTGGCCATCTCAGACTGGAACCATAAAGGGAGAGCATTCTGGGAAATATCACTCTAGATTAGCAAGGTGAAAAAATACAAAACCCCGGGCAGCACCGTGGCTCAGTGAGTAGGGCACTGACCCCATACACCAAGGGTGGCGGGTTCGAACCCAGCCCCGGCCAAACTGCAGCAAAAAAATAGCCAGGCATTGTGGTGGGCGCCTGTAGTCCTAGCTACTTGGGAGGCTGAGGCAAGAGAATCGCCTAAGCGCAGGAGTTGGAGGTTGCTGTGAGCTGTGACACGACGGCACTCTACCGAGGGTGATAAAGTGAGACTCTGTCTCTAAAAAAAAAAAGAATAAATAAAAATAAAAAAATACGAGCTTGGCGCCTGTGACTAAAGGGGCTAAGGCACCAGCCACGTACACCTCAGCTGGCGGGTTCAAATCCAGCCCAAGCCCGCCAAACAGTAATGACAGCTGCAACCAAAAAATGGCCGGGCATTGTGGTAGGCGCCTGTAGTCCCAGCTACTTGGGAGGCTGAGGTAAGAGAATCGCTTAAGCCCAAGAGTTTGAGGTTGCTGTGAGCTGTGATGCCGCTGCACTCTACAGAGGGTGACATAGTGAGACTCTGTCTCAAAAAAAACAAAAAAAAAAGGGAAGAGACCTTCACAGGGTAACATCTTCCAAACCTCACGTGCAGGTCAAACTTGACACTGTCCTTCGACCTGTCTGTCACTTAAAAAGGATGATTTTAACCTGAGTGACTGATTCAAAGAGAGAGTAAGACAACTAAGGACTTGCAGATTGTATTTTGCAAAGATGGTCACTGTTATAAACTGAACTGTATCCCAAGATTCATAGGTTGATGCCTTAACCCTCAATGGGGACTGTATTTAGAAATGGAACCTCTAAGGAGGCAGTTACGGTTAAATGAGGTCATACAGGTGAGGTCCTGATCTGATGGGGCTGGGGTCCTTGTAAGAAGAGGAAGAGACACCAAAGGAATCACACTTTCCATGTGCAGAAACAGGAAAGGCCCTGTGAAGATACAATGAGAAGGCAGCTGGCTACAGATCAGGAAGAGAAGCCTCCCAGACACCACCCCTGCTGGCACCTTGATCTTGGACTTAGAGCCTCCAAAACTGAGAAATATTTATTGTTTAAGCCCCCTTATCTGTGGTATTTTGTTATGGCAGCCCTAGCACACTAAGACAGCCATTACAATATCTCTCATCCCACAGGCTCTTCTTAGTTACAACGTGACAATGACACTCCAATGACAATGACCCTTTTAGTGGTGGAGTCTATCCCCACTCTTCGTGAATGTGAGCAGGACTTTGCAACTGCCTCAACAAATAGAATATAGCAGAAGTTTCCGGAAGAGGTGGCTCACACCTGTAATCCTAAACTCTGGGAGGCAGAGGCAGGCAGATCCCTGAGCTCAGGAGTTCGAGACCAGCCTGAGCAAGAGGGAGACCCCATCTCTACTAAAGATAGAAAAAATTAGCCCCATGTTGCGGTGGGAGGATTGCTAGAGCCTAAGAGTTTGAGTTGATTCAAGTCAGGCTGCTGCCACAGCACTCTAGCCTGGGGCAACAGAGTGAGATTCTGTCTCAAAAAAAAAAAGAAATAGGGCTCGGTGCCTGTGGCTCAACGGGCTAAGGCGCCAGCCACGTACAACTGAGCTGTCAGGTTTGAATCCAGCCCGGGCCCGCCAAGCAACAATGACGGCTGCAACCAAAAAATAGCCAGGCGTTGTGGTGGGTGCCTCTGGTCCCAGCTGCTTGGGAGGCAGAGGCAGGAGACTCACTTGAGCCCAGGAATTGGAGGTTGCTGTGAGCTGTGATGCCACAGCACCCTACCCAGGGTAACAGCTTGAGGCTCTGTCACCAAAAAAAAAAAAAAGAAAAAAAAAAAGAAATAGGATATGGCAGAAGTGAAGCTGTGTGACTTCCCAGGCTAGGTCATAAAAATACCATGCACGTCTACCTTTCTCCCTTGGGACATTCAGCCTTAGAATCTATGCTGCTAGGAAGCCAAGAAGCCACATGGAGAGGGCACAATCAACAACTCCTGCTGAGGCTATCAGACACCAGCATCAATACCAGCACTGTGTGAGACCAGCTGAGAGAGCCTTAGATGCTTCCAGCCCCCAGCTGTCAAGTATCTACATCCTTTAAGCAACCCCAGACGACAGCCCATGGAGCAGAGACAAACTGGACCCACTAGCCTTGGCCAAATTGCAGATTTGGGAGCAAACTAAATGACGGATGTTGTTCAGAGGCACTAATTTTGAGGTGGTTTATAGGTAACAAGAACCAGTGGTCTTCAGAGCAGAGACATCCAGGAGACTAGCTGGGAGGAAGCGGGGCGAGTCGGTATACACCTGCTTTACCTGCTTGGCGGGATTGCGGTGATTTCACACCATCAAACTGAGCCAAGCCTCCTGCATCAATGTGGGGCCACAGGCTTTCAGATGAGTGTTTCTCCAAAGATCACACCCACTTTGACAATTTCTATTCCTCTTCAGGCAGCACTGAAAGTCTTCCCAAGGAGATTTTTTTATTAATGTTGATCAAGCTCTGGACAGAGTTTAAAGAGGGCATATGTGCAGAAAGAAAATGGTAGGATCGGGAGGTTGAGCTAGAGGCTAGAATAATTAAAGGTTAAACTCCAGGTTTGCATTTGGTATTTATAGAATTTTCCATGCTTGATGTAAGGGTTTTTAAAACCAGGCTGAGCAGGGAAGCTCTTTCAGCTCTGAAAGGAGGGAAAGGATTTTAGCACAAGGAATGGAGCCTGCCTGGTTCAAAATTTTAAAAGGCAGCATAATTAAGGGGCTTTGTTGCTTCAAGTGATATTGTAAAGGTGATCCGGGCTGGGACTGTAGGCTCTGCCCGCAAAACAAAGCCAAATAAAACACTTTGTTTCCATACGAAGCACCCAGGGCTGTCCAAAGGGCCTCCCTGGGTCCTCTACAGCTATTTAATGCCTCTGTGGCTCTCTGTTATCTGAAGGAGCCTGAGTGTTGCTTATATCACTTGACATGAGCAGGTCAGCGTTCCAGGCACGTTTTGAGTGTTACCCAAAGATGCCCACGCAGGTGAAGGCAGAGATAGAGAGGGCCTGGCACCCAGCTAGCCTCGCAGCCGCTCACTAAGGCTGAATGCAAACTCATCGGAATTCACTTCTGCTTTTCTTTCCTGGTTTCTTCTCACCTCCTCCCCACCCCCCCCCTATTTTCAGCATTGAACTTCAGAGAAACTACGCTCTGTCTTTCAGCTTGTTATCTGTTTTCAGGACAGTTGCCTGTGTGGGCTTTCCTGAAGCTTTGCGGGAGATGGGCTAGAAGGAGGTCAGAGGAAGAGAGGTAAGGGATGTCACGCTATGGGCTCAAACTGCTTCTCCCACAGAGAGTTTTCCAAATGTGCCCCACTCCAAGTCTTTCAAAGACTCTGGAAAGGCCTTTAAGAGCTTGTCTAAACTGGCCCTGCATTTCTTTCTGAAAATCAAGTCACTCAGCCGGACTATTAAGCAGCTATTGAGAAGGATGATTATAAAGACCTCATGGCAAATTGGAAAAAGTGATGTGCTATATACCATTACATGAAATATTGGAATTCCAAACGGTGTCTGAGGAACCATCGCAGCAATGTCAAAAGTAGACAAGCAGCAGGAACTCAGCTATTACGCACCCCACCCACGTTCACAACAGTGTTATTCACAATCACCAAGGGGTGGAAGCAAAAGTTTCCGTCAGGAGATGAATGGATAAACAAAGCAGGATGGAACAGTACAATGGAATTTTTTTTTTTTTGAGACAGACTCTCACCCTCAGTAGAATGCACCTGCCACAACGCCCAGCTTTTTTTGTTTTTGTTGTTGTAGTTGGCGTAGTTTTTTGGCAGACCTGGGCCGGGTTTGAAGCCACCAGTCCCAGTGTATGTGACCAGCACCCTAGCCACTGAGCTACAGTCGCCTAGCCAAGGAATTAATTTTTTTTTTCTGAGACTGATCCTCAAGCTATCGCCCTGGGTAGGGTGCTGTGGCATCACAGCTCACAGCAACCTCCAACTCCTCAGCTCAAGTGATTCTCTGCCTCCACCTCCCAAGTAGCTGGGACTACAGGCGCCCGCCACAACGCATGGCTATTTTTTGGTTGCAGCCATCATTGTTGTTTGGCGGGCCCCGGCTGGATTCAAACCCGCCAGCTCAGGTGTACGTGGCTGGTGCCCTAGCCCGTTGAGCCACAGGCACCGAGCCCGCAGCTAGGATTTAATAATAAAAATAAATAAATAAATAAAAGGAAAGAAAGAGAAAGAAGGGAGGAAGGAAAGAAAGGAGAAAAGAAAGGAAGGAAGGAAGGAAGGAAGAGAGAGAGAGACAGAGAGACAGAGAGAGAGTGGTCAGGCAGATTGGTGATTGCCAGGGGCTGGAAGAGAGAATAGGAAGTAACTGCTTCATGGGTACAGAGTCTTATTTAGGGGCAATGAAAATGTTTTCGATCTAGATAGAGGTGATGGTTGCATTGTGGATGATTAAATCCCATTGAATTATTCACTTTAAAATAGTTACGTTTATGTTATGAGAATTTTGCCTCAATTTTTAAAACAGTGGATGAGGAGGAGATCGAAAGGGAATTAGGAAAAAGGAAAATTGCGTCACATGTTACAATAATGGGACTATTGGTGAATTCATTTTGACTTCTGAAAAACTTGTTCAAACACAGTTTGAGCAATGTGTTTCAAAAAAACCTATCAAGTAGAAACTCTATTACAAAAAACTGAGTGCAGTGATAATCAACTAGTACAGCAAAACCTTTTACCTTTTCTTAAGACGTGTGGGGCAAGAATTTACCAAAAGAAAAATTATAAGGAAAGAGAAAGTGAGGATATTGCTTGTCACTTTTTAATACACATTATGCGTCATATGTGAAACGAATATAAGAGATGATCACCATATGTCCTCACCAATCAATCAAATATATATATATAGTATCCACGGTGTTCTCAGCATGAACTTGGGCCCTGAAAAGAGGTTGGAGATGGCCCTTGTCCTTGTGGGCTGAATTGTGAGATGCTGACTATAAGCCCATGAAGTCAGAGCAGAGAAGTCACAGAGAGAATGGGGGCGCATCATCTGGACTTCGAGGAATGAGCAGGGTTTGGACAGGCAGAAGGGACAGAAGGGTCCTTCTAGGTATGAGCGGGACAGGAACGCTGGTGCCTTTGATAAGGGGAACAGAAAGGAGAGCCAGGAGGTGTGTGATGAGTGAGTCAAACGAAGCTTCCCGTGAGAGAGAAACAGTGCCGAGCTCGGCTTCTGACGTGAGAACAAGAGCCCTGTTTGCAGAAATTTACTCTGCCAAAATGACAGTAGGCTCTGGATCCTCTGCTTTTTTAGCCAGAGGACCAAGACAGGCCACAATATAGCCAGAGCCCCCAGCCCTGACATGATTACAGTAGCAGCAGGCAGCAATTTTGGAAACGCTGTTCATTCATTGGTTTATAGAGTTCCTTATCCCCAAAGGGAACACTTTTGGAGAGTAATAGTATGTCTGGTTCAAGAGGGAGGAATGAACACATGCATCCATTCCTTTGCTTCATTCCGAAGCTTCATTAAAGTAATAGTAAAGGGATTTTTTAAAGGCACTCACCGGCAAGTGCAGAGAGAGCAGGAAAGGAGAAAATAGCCCAGAGCTTTGGAAGCTGGAAAACAGAAGGTTGCGTGATGACTAACGCAGAGCAGGGCTGAGAAAGCTGGATCTGAAGCCGGCCTGGGGGCTAGCAAGAAATTGCTCGAATTGCATCGCCAAATCCCTGCTCCCCTGCCACAGACTGAGAAGTGCAACAGGTACTTCGGGGAGTGAAGGAGACCCAGGACTGAAAAATGGGAACGTCTATTTCAGCAGCCATCGGATATCCAGATGCCATGGTCTGCTCTGGGCACCTGAAGGACTGTCCCTTCCTCCTCATGCCCCCTCCCCGAGAAAAGACTGGACTTTTATTGTCTGGAGAGGGTCTCGGGATAGAGATACCAGGGGTAGTTGAGGGTAGGATGCCCAAATGAAAACAGGGAGATTAGGTATAAATTCTCATATTGCATATTATGCCCCAGCCAAGCTGTCTTGCCCACTTAACTCCTAGAAACTTGACATTCAAGCTTAGACCTTCGCTAAAGGAGATTGAATACTGACATTAGAGATTTTCCAGTGAAAACACTTGACCAGATCAGCTGTGGTTATCAAACTTGAGGCTGCATTAGAAGCCCCTAGATGATTTGTTTAAAAACACAAACTGGGCTCGGCTCCGGTAGCACAGTGGTTACAGCGCCAGTGACATACACACAGGCTAGTGGGTTCCAACCCGGTCTAGGCCAGCTAAACACCAATGACAAATGCAACAAAAAAATAGCCAGGCGCTGTGGTGGGCCCCTACAGTCCCAGCTACTTGGGAGGTTGAGGAAAGAGAATCGCTTAAGCCCAAGAGCTGGAGGTTGCTGTGAGCTGTGACCCCACAGCCTCTACGAGGGCAACATAATGAGACTTTGTCTCAAAAAAAAAAAATAGAGAGAAAAAGAAAAACAACACACACCCTACTGGGCCCTTAGTTTCTAATCCAGGAAATCTGGAGTAGGACCAGAGAATGTGTGTTTCTTACTCATTCCCAGTTGATACTGATGTTTCCAATCCAGGGACCACACTCTGAAAAGCTCTGCCCTGCCACCAAAGTCTGCAATTGGAAGCCTCATTCACACACATAGCTTCTCTTCAGCTTCCAAGTGCCCTGTTGTAAAGTGTGGACAGATAACTAGGGATCACCAGACGTCTAAGGAAAACCTCTGACATGAATGACCCAGACTCAAACAAAAAGATAAAGAAACCGAGAGAAAATAGAGATCGTGCCGGGAAATATAGACTTCACACGTGCATGTGTGCAGATACACAAACACACACACTTACCTAACCATAATGGCCCAGAAGAGACATTATTTTAACAGCAATAAAAAGCAGCATTCAGGGAATAAAAAGGAACTTTCAGAGAATAAAAATTGAGCTATTAGAAATTTAAAGCATGACAGCAGAAATGAAAAATTAAGTAGTTGGATTGGAATATAAAGGTGGGAACATTTCCCAGAAAAAAAGAAAAAGAGATAAGAAATAGGAGAGTTTTAAAAAGAAATGATTAGTCCAAATAAAAGTTTTAGGGAGAACAGAAAAACAGAGGAAAAGAAAACATCAAAGAACTAATTCAGGAAAATTTCTTATATCTGAAGGACACAAGTTTATAGATTTGAAAAGACTACTGAGTACCTAATACAATGGATGAAAACAGACACATATAGGTGTATGTCATCATGAGCTTTC
The DNA here is from genome assembly GCA_963573935.1 of Arctocebus calabarensis. NCBI lineage: Eukaryota > Metazoa > Chordata > Mammalia > Primates > Lorisidae > Arctocebus > Arctocebus calabarensis. The sequence goes on from CAUYON010031625.1 coordinate 10,123, forward strand.
AGGACACTGGGGACAAAGATCCCCAAAGCATATATATATATATGTGTGTGTGTGTGTGTCCATAAAGTTCATGTGCAATTTAAAATAGTGTATATATGTATATATACACACACACATATTGTATACACAAGTTAAAGAATCCGAATGGCTTTGGACTTCTCAATAGCAACATTAATTTGGGAGGAAATGGAAAAATGTCTTTAAAATTCTAAAAGAAAATGATTCAACTTAGAATTCTATATCCAGCCAAACTATCAGTTGAGTGTAGAAAAATGCTTCTCTGGCATGCAAGATCCCCCCAAATGCCTTCCCATGCATGCTTTCTCAGAAAGCTACTGGGAAAGATGAGCTATCAAAATGTTAGGAAAAATCAGGAAGGAGGAAAATATGGGCTCCAGGAAATTGGGAATGCCACCCAAGATAGAGTCAGAGGGAATCTCCACAAGGAGGAAGGGACACCCCAGAATGGCCGCTGTGCTGCAATCACAGGAAGCAACCAGCTCGGTTGGAGCTATTTAGAAGCCTCCTACTAAGGTGTCTCCAAGAAGAGGAGTTGGTGTGTCAGGACGCAGTAAGATGAGTTCAGTTAAGCTGGGAGAGAATCTGGGCTACAGCGAACTTCTCAAACCCGGAAGCAGATAGAAAGTGGTAATAGAGCTCAGTAACTATACGCTGGCCTGAATTCAGATTTTCCATGCAAAGATGAAAAGGCCTGGCTCCCGCCTCTGCCTTCCTCCACCAGCAGCCACATCCCCATGCATATTCGGGAAGACAAAAATATCTAGGCCAATTTTACCATACTAAAAAAAGGGAAAAGAATCATCCAATTTCCAACTCCTCCATCATCATTTCAAATGGTGTCAGAGTCTTCCCAGTGTGAAATTCCATGTGTCCAAATCTGGACGCGGTCATGTATAGAAGGGAAACTGGTGATTGACAATGTTCATTGTTTTATTGAACAAGAAGTTTCTGGGGTATAATTAGATGTTACAGATTCCGTTTTCATTTTTTACAGGGAAGCATTTTGCCATCACACCCTAGTGTGGCATGATATATTTTCTGGCCAGGGAATTTTCACTCCTATTGTGTCTTCTTCAGTGGTTCATTTGCAATTGAAATGACACCAAAATGGACAACCAAGTGGGACAACCATTTTCTCCCTATCCCTGTCTCAGGGTTGCAGTGCAGAGAAGTGTTTGTCACCTTACACATTTCCCTTCAGTGGAATTTGCCGCCTTTAGTGATTTGCTTTACATATGGCAATCCTATTTAGCAACTTTCTTTTTTTTTTTCCTTCCTACCTATCTCTTTTCTTTTTTTATCGTATTTTTTTTAATTTTTAAATACATGTATTTTATTATTCTTCATTACATTATTTCCCCCCCACCCCCCAGTGGTAAGACAGAATTTATTTACAGAAAAGAATACGGAAAACACTAAAGCTCCTGGTAGAGGGAGAGAATTCTAGTGGGGAGAGAGAAGCTCTCTCCGTTTCTCTCCTGATCTTTCCCCATCTCCTCCTTTAGGCCTTTAGTGTCAGGGTATATATAGGTGTATGGGTTCCTTGGCCAGGAAACGAATGAATACAGTCCCTTCCGCCAAGGGCAAGGTGAATGAATGTATCAATGAATGGATACAGTCCATTCATGGAAATGAGGCCTAGGCAATTCACAAGAAATTGACCTAGGCATAGGAAATGGGGGTTCCACATTTAGTCCTAAGTGTAAAGTGAAGGAGACACCAGGCATATTCAACAACTTTCATGGCATAAAATGTAGGACTCATCAGGATTGGAAAAG
>CAUYON010031628.1:0-30785 GCA_963573935.1 Arctocebus calabarensis
AAAACATTTAGAACACCAATCACATTGAGACCAAATGAAATAATAAACAAGTAAAAAGGCTACCAGACACACAAACCCACAGATGCACCCACAGTCAGAAACACATGGACATACAGACAAAACATAACAAACAAACAAAAAAACCAAACAACAAAAATCTACAATAAAAATAATGATACTTGTAAAATACTTGGGAAAAGAGAAAAAAAAAGCCTCTAGAAAATCTGATGTAAGTACTCTCAGAAGCCCTGAGAAGGGAAGAAGAGGAAGGGGAGAGAGAAAAAGGAAAGTAGTGTTCGTAAAAGAGTTACAAAACAAAAGAAAGGAAAAAGAAAATTACAATTGAAAATAGAAGAAAATAAAAATAACCTAAGGAAAAAAAAGTGAAATAAAAAATTAATTATCAATAGCTCCTCTGAGAAAAGGATTAAAAAAAAATCAACCTCAAAAATATTATTCTTGTATATATGTAGAAATACACATCTATATGTCTGTGGTAGCTATCAACTTTAGTGGAATAAATTTATAATGCAATATAGTTTGCAGACACCAGATGGCGCTGTGAAGGGTTCCCAGGCTTATACGGTGGTTCACCATTTATTTTGTTACTATGGTAACCACTCTATCTGGCAGGTTGCCATTTTTGGAGTTTCTCCAACAGTTTGCTTTCTAAAAGGTGTCCCACTTCAGCATTCTGCTCCATATGGCACTCCCATCTGACCTCCAAATTTGGTGCTTTTCACAAATCTCTCCACTCTGCTCTCACATTCTCTCACAAACTGGCAACTGCAATTGGCTGTGGGAGAGGGGCTCACCACTGCAGCTGCCGGGGCTGTGAGGGAGGGGCTCGCCCCTGGGACTGCAGCAGCTCTGGGTGCCATTGGCAACTGTGCCTGCCACTCCGGACTGCCACTTTTTCCACAGCTAAAGTGCACGGGGACCCTCTATGCCAATTTCCACAGCTCAGAGTGTCTCCTCCAGGCCCCAGTTCCCTGCGCACCCTGCACAGTCAGACCTCACCAGGATTCCCCACCAGGGATGGCACTGTCGGATCAATTACTCCCAATGGTCTGGGGAAAAGGTGTTTGCCATTTCAGACAATTCAAAATGTCTGTTTCCCAGCAGGATCCCCTCCCTTCAATTCTCCCTTGCACTGCCTAGTCTCTATGGCTCCAAGCAGCACCCCTTTCTGGTTGCCAAACTCTGGAATCCAGGCAAGAAATTTTCATCAATTAGGTTATGCCTTGTGAACTGCTGTCCTCCCTGTGGGAGGGGTGGCTGCCATGTCTCCGCAGGCAGGGGAAAAGTCTATAGCAGAGTCTGCGGTTTTGAGCTACACCTCAAATACAGCAATCCACCAATTCGCTGTGCTTCTCCAGCTGTCCATCCACACCAATAATTCACATGGGGAAAGATCCAGAGCTCCCTCCCTCTCACCTGGTGTCCTGCGAGAGATGGGCTATGCGACTGTCTCCACCACCATCTTGCTCTGCCCTCCCATGAGGTTGAGGTTAAACCAAACATTTTTCTCTTTGTTTTCTACTCATCCCATTTTTTTTTAGTTCCTTTTTTTCAGGCTTCTGTCAAATTATATATATCTTCTAGTAAGATATCTTTTAGTAAGATACTCAAGTTATCTTTTTATAACTTGAATTATATATGTTTTAGTGATTCTATCTCCTCTATTGATTTATTAGATTTATATCGTTTAGTTTTTTTCTATTTTCTGTATAGTTTACAATACATAGCTTTAATTTATCACATAAGTAAATAAATGTCATTATACCACTTAACATATATTGTGAGAACTTTATAACAGTATATGTCTATTTATCCTACTATTCTTCCTACTATTGTCATAAATTTTACTTCTATTGAAGGAAGTTGTCACCACTATGCAATATACACATGCATAGAATTTAACTTGTACCCTCTAAATATATTAAAATTTTAAAAATGTAGAAAAAATGTTTTGATACCATATCAAATATATGTGAGATATACACCTTTTGAGGTACAGTCCTTCTGTGCTGAATTTTTGAGGGGTTTTTTATCATGAAGGGATACTAGATTTTATTAAACACATGCTCTACATTTATTGAGATGGTCATATTGTTTTTGTTTTTAATTCTATTAAAGTGGTGAATCTTGTTTATTGACTTGTGCATGTTGAACCACCTTATGTTCCTGGAATGAAACCCACTTGATCATGGCAAATTATTCTTTTGTAATGATATTGGATTCAGTTTGCTTGTATTTTCTTGAGGATTTTTGCATCTTTGTTTATAGATATATTGATATGTAGTTTTCTTTTTGGTTGCATCATTTCCTTGGTTTGGTATGAGGATGATGCTGGGTTCATACAATAAGATACCAAGAATTCCTTCCTTCCCTCTTTTGGAACACTTCCAGTAAGATTGGCACCAGTTCATCTTTGGATATCTGATAGATTTTGTCTATAAGTCCATCTGGTCCTGAGCCTTTTAATGTTGGGAGATGTTTTATTACTGATTCAGTCTGTTGATCTGTTTAGGAATTCTATTTGATTCTGGTTCAATTTTAGAAGATTGTACATTTTCAGAAATTTATCCATTTCGTCTAAGATTTCTAGCTTGTTAATATGTGTTTGTTCATAATAATCTTTGATGATCTTTAGTATTTCTGTGGTATTAGTTTATAATCTCTCCTTTATCATTCTCTCTCAACACAGTCATCATTCAGAAGCATGTTATTTAATTTCTATGTATTTGAAAGTTTCTTTGTATTGATTTTTATATTTATTCTGTTATCTGAAAAGATGATTAGTATAATTTTGATTTAAAATTTTTTTCAGACTTGTTCTGTGGCCTAAAATGTGGTCTATCATGGAATGTTTTACATGCTAATGAAAACCGTATATTATATAGTTATTGAGTGGAAGTTCTGTGAACGTTAAGTCTATTAGCTCTAAAGTTCAATCCATTTCTTCATTGTTCTCTGACTCAGTGATCTGTTTAGTGCTGTGTTAGGGGCATTAACATCCTGAATTATTATGGTATTGCTGTCTATCTCTTTAGGTCTAGCAATAAATGTTCTGTGAATCTGGGTCCTCTGATAATAGAAGCATATATATTTAGGATCATTCTATCTTCTTGCTGAATTGATCTCTCTATCATTGTATAATGACCTTCATTATCTTTTTTTTTACTTAAAAGTTTTTTTATCTGATACATTTATAAATAGTTATTCCTGCTCATTTCTAATTTGTATTTCCATAGAACATCCTTTTTGCCCCTTTTTCTTTCAGCCTTTATGTGTCTTTATGGGTAAGGTGCATTTCTTATAAGCAGAATATAGTTGAGTTCTGTTTTTTTATCCATTCTGCCTATTGATATCTTTTAAGTGGAGCATTTAATCCATTTACATTCATGGCTAATATTGATATGAGAAGTTTTGTTCTTGTCATATTGTTAATTGATTACTAGTTGTCTTATAATTCTTTGTTTCTTTTTATTTATCTTTGTAGTTTTATGTACTTCTGTCATGTATGTCTGTCATTGCTTTGTTGTACCTTTAAGTTTTATATTTTCATGTATTTTGGTGATGATGAATATCGATCTTTCATTTCTATGTTTAAAAAACCTTTGAGCATTTCATGCAGGGCTAATGTAGCCTTGATGAATTCTACCAGAATATGCTTGTCTGTAAATGACCTTTTTTCTCATTCATCTATAAAGTTTATTCTGTCAGGATATAAATTCTTGACTGATTATTTTGTTTTGTTTTAACACTTTGCAAATGGTATCCCTTCTCTTCTGGCCTATGAGGTTGCTAATGAGAAGTCCACTGTGACAGGGTTTCCTTTATGGTTGACTAGATATTTTTCTCTAGCTGATTATAAAATTCTTTCATTTTGACTTTAGTCATTCTGATTATAATATGCCATGGTGAAGTCCTTTCTGTAATGTATTTGCCTGGAGATCATTGGGCCTCCTGCATCTGAATTTGTAACTCTCTTGCTAATTCTTAGAAGTTTTCATTATTTCCTTAAATAGGTTTTCTAAACTTTTAGAACTCTCTTCCCCTTTGGGAATACCAATAATTCATAAATTTGGTTGCTTTTTGTACTCCCAGATGTCTCAAACACTTTGCTCATTCTTTTTTAGTCTTCTCCCCTTATTTTTGCCAGACTGAATTATTTTAAGAGATCTGTCTTCAAGTTATAAGATTATTTATTCTGTTTGATCTGGTCTATTCTTGAAGCTTCCAAATACATTTTATATTTCCATCAATAAATTATTCAGCTCTAGAATTTCTGGTTTTTTTTTTTTCATAATATCTTTCCCCTTGGTAAATTTCTCATTTGTATCCTGGATCAGTTTTCTGATCTTTTTTATCTGTCATTACAAGGAAGTCTTTTTAATTGGGATTATTTGGTGAAGAATTATGATTTTTGGTGATGTCATAATTTTTTGCATTTTCACATTCCCTATGTCTTTATGTTGATATTTGTGCATCAGCGGTTGCTTGTTCCTATTTTTTTGAAGTTGTTTTTCAAGGGGAAGATTTATTCTTGAAGATGTATATAGTTTGTTGAGTAAGATACTTTGGCTTTGGTTTTGGGTGCCTGCAGTATTGTGGTCTTTATATGATGATATCTTAGGCAATACACATAGTCAGTGGTAACTGTGATTTCCTTGGTGGCCAAGGGAACAGTTATTAGTTAAGGCTATAATGAAGTTTTCCTAGGTCTTGAATGCCAGGCAAGCCAGTCTTCGGGCACAGGTTGTGGAAGGAGTGGGCTGAGCATGCCTGATTTTTTTTTTTTTCTTTTCTTTTCTTTCTTTTTTTTTTTTTTTGCAGTTTTTGGCTGGGGTCAGGTTTGAACCCACCACCTCCGGTATATAGGGCTGGCACCCTACTCCTTTGAGCCACAGGGGCCGCCTGAATATGCCTGATTTTAAACTGCAGAGTACCTTAAGCTGGCAGCAGTGTTAGTATAGCCCAATTCTTGGGTTTTCAGGTGGGTTGCTCAGAAGCTAGTAGCTGGAGCATAAGACCAGGTAAATGGGCAGATTCTTAGTTCCCTGAACCACAGGTATGATATGGTTGGTGGAGGTAGTGGTTGGGAAGCCAACCTGTAGGACTCAAGTGTTCCATCTGGGTGTTACTGGTAGCTGCAATAAATTGGGCAGACTAGTCTCCAGTCTCACAGCTTCCTATAAAAGGACAATGGGTATTACCCTAAATGTGCTTAGGAGGAGATCTTGGTCCCTTCCCCACTAGGTGGTGACTACAGCCATATCACCTTGAACTCAGCCCAAAGACTGGAAGCAGCCCAGTGTTAAATTTTCAAAATGGTACCAGCTGTTGGCTTATAGTCAAAGAGGATAGAACTCCTTGTAGGCAAATGACATGGGCAAGAAACCATGGGAATTGCAGTCTGCTTCCATCTCAGTCTCACAGGAGCCCCTACCAGGACAGTGAGAATTGTTTTATGTGCATGTAGGAGAACATGGCCTCCTCCATCTCTCAGCTAAGCAGAGCTGCAGCTGCGTCAGCCCTGACTTAGCCTGAGGGCAATGTGTGGCCCAGCTTTTAATTCCCAAACTGGAACTTTGGGCCTGTTACCAAAGAAAGTGGGCCCCTTCCAGGCAAAGAACATGGGCAAGATGCTGGATGGAGTGCCATCTACTCATATCTTGGATTTACTGTAGCCTATAGCAGGGTAGTGGGAGTTGTCCCACGAGAATGTAAGAGAGCTTGGGGTCTTCTGTCCTTCTTCATCTAGGTGGAGCTATAGCTGCCTGAATACATCTCAAGGTCAGTGTCCTGCCTGGTTTTAAACTCCCAGAATGGTACTTGGGGTCTGGGACCAGAGGGTGAGGCCTTTCTCTGTCCAGTTGTGCTGGCAAGAAACTGTGGGGAGTGCACTTTGCTCAAGACTTAATCCCACAGCATCTGGCTGCAGAGTGGGGGGCACCATGATACATGGGAGGTGAAGAGACCGGTTTCCTTATCTATCTCCAAATCAGGTGGATGCTGCAGCCATAGTAGCTCAAACTCAGCCTGAGGGCAGGGTGTACCAGTGTCAAACTCTCATAAAGGAAGCTCGGACCTGCATTTGGAAAGCCTGGAGCCCCTCCCAGGCAAGCAGCATGGACAAGTAAATGTGGAAAATGCCGTTCACTCACATCTCAGTCTCAATAGAAGCCTGCAACAGGGCAGCAGGGACCTTCCTAAGGGAGCATGGGAATGCCTGGGTTTCTCTGTCTCTCCTTGGAGCCTCTCAGTGGCTGCAAGTGTGCCTGCAGTTCCATGTATCTAGGCTCTCAGTATAGCACCTGGATCAATCTGCTTTATGTTCAGGTACCTATGGAATTCCTTGTGACTTCCCTTTCTAGAGCAATATCCAAGCAGAGCAATTCTCCAAGCAGCTCTCTATGTTAGGCTTGAGACCTGTGTGGGTCAGGGGGTGCTGTTACAGCCAAGACCATAAAAGCTCATCTTAAAGAATTGAGCCCTGGGGGCCTCTCTCTTACCATTTCCTCACATCCAGGAGCTTCTCCCAACTCCCCTTCCCCACTTTTGGTCATTCCAAACCCTTCTCTGGTGAGTCCTAGAATTGTTTCCTGGACAATCTGTTTGAAATGTGAGAATCTACATACTACATGTCAAAAGCTTTACTGTATGAAGTTAATTTTTATTTTCCTTTCTTTAAGAAAAGAATTTATTTAGAGCCTAATAATTTTATTTGAGAAAGGTATCTGAAACTAGTGACATTTCTTGACCTATCTCTCCCTTGAGTAGCAGAAAGATTTTGTGTAATTCTTCTGTAAAAACATAAGAGCAAGTTAAACAGCAGACTGGGTAATCACTACATATATGCTAAAACTGCTGATAAAATGTGATTGCAGTTCATTCCTATTTTTTTTTTTCAGCAAATGATAATGCCTATGATACAAAATCAGTCTATCCAATGTAAAGGCAAGGCATCCTTCCTAACTTTACACAAATCCCTAACCAACATTCCCAACCTTTTCCAATAATCTGGTTTTTATTTAAATTAAAAATAATTATGCTTGTTATGATATATTCTAGTTGCATCATATTTTTTTCTTTCTCAGAGTTGCATTTGGGAACTGCAATGGGTTGGCTGTGGTGGATTTCATACAGAAGACAGTACTATTGAGCATGGGGACCGTTGATCTATATAAATCAAGTGACCTATACCAACGACAACCACGGTCTCCTCGAAAAAACAAGCAGTTCATCACAGGTAGGAAATAAAACAAGATGAGTTATGAACTTGAGTCCATCTCTTTTCTTACTTTTAGATTTCTTGTCTTTCTTCTATTATGCTACTCAAATGCATGGCAAAATAAAATCGATATAATTTACAATACCATGTTAAGAAATATAAATTGAGCAGAAATGTAGTGAGAATCTTTGAAAGAACAAGGGGGTGCTTAAATTCCAATTTTCTATTGATGTTAAGAAGCATCTCAAGTTTCTTGTTTCAAGTTAAGTTGAATTACCAGGAAATAACAGAAAATAAGAAGCTATTAACTGTAAAAATTACTATGCAAATTAGGGCTTTCTAGTAGAAAAAGCTGTTTGCAGTGGTTGTTTTAAATGGGTTAACTTTCTTCTAAAATATCTGATTTCATTTGAAAGACAAGTTTAAGTCATTCAGTACTTAATTCTATATTATAACTGTCGCCTTTCTTTATTGATGACTTTCCTGGAGTTAATTTCACAATGCAATAACCATTATTCATTAAAATTATTTAAATGTTATAAAAGATACCATTTTTTCTTGGCAGGACTAATAAATTGATTTATTTAACTATTAAAAAAGAGAAACCAGGGTTAACAAAGTAATAATATCAAAATACATTTGCCAAATTATATAAAATTTTACTGAAATTTTATTATATGTCGAAATAGTTGGCTTTGTAAACACTGCCAAAATTTTGTGTATTTTTTGTTCACTGACAATAGTTGAGCTGATAAAAAATTAGGCAAAAGGTTTGCAGAGGGAGATGCTACTATAGTATTGTGTTATTTTATTAATAGATAATTCTTTAAACTTTTTTGCTCTGTTTTATTTGAAATAACCTGTTGAATATTAAAGTCTTTATTACATACACCTGTGAAATGTATTTTATAGTAAAAAATTGAAAAGATACATAATGATAGTGTTATTTTGGTAATAGCACACGTGTCAAATTTAACATCTGAATGAATTTCCCTTTTAAACTAATAAAACTCAATATATTTAAATGCTCCTTCTTTATTAAGCTTTATTTTATAAAATTCAAATATTTCCAAATTGCTAGTTTAGACCCTTTTCAGAGGCACAAAATTTATCATTTGGATCTTGAGACTTTTTGGTTAAGGATCTCAACTTTTACCAGTATTTTAGGAGCACTGGAAATTTCAAATTCTGTACATTCTCCTTCTATCACTCCTGGCTCTTAAAAAGAAGATTTAGAGTTAGAGAAAATTATGTACACATATACCATAAGATTGCCTTATGGTTGGAAAAGAGAAGGTTGAAGTTCAGGGACTCAGGGCAGGTAAGATATTAGATACCGAATCTGCTATACAGAAAGCACCAATTCAATCAAAAAAACTGTGAATTCTATGACAATATCTAAGTTTCTTGCTGGATATACACAGTGGGTTAGAAAAAAATGTATATTTTGACAAATTCAATACAACTATTAATTTAAATTCATTGAAACTTAGCAATTATTAAAGATTTTAAAATGAATTTTAATGACTTTAAAATTAAGAAAAACTTTGATAAAGTAAACTTGGTTTGTATTTAGTGTACAAAATTATTGCGTACTCACTTCACATTAGAAAAAATAATGTTAAAGACTAAAATCTCTAGCTTTCTTTTTAACTACAAATGGATTAAAGATAATCATTTTTACATTAATGAGGTAATGTATATACATATTACTTAATAAGCCAAGTAAGCATACTTTGGAAAACAGATAAGAAAAATATGCAATCTGCTTTTATAAGACATTTGATTAAATAAAATTGCTACAGCGATAGCATTCTCATCATTCATCTACCACCTTTTACTTTTTAATTAATTTATGTTTTATATCTCTTCTCTAATTTGATTACCTAATCTTGCTGCAATTTCTTCATCTTGGCTGTTCTAGATTCTGGTATGATATCACTTCCTTTCACTTTAGAATATTTTTCTCTTTCCCCTGCCTGCTGCTGATGCTGGTGTTCTGGCATGTTCCAAAGACAACTTTTGCATGCGTGGCCTGTCTAACTTTTATCCTGATTTAACGAAACGGATCCGTACTTCCTATCAGAGTAAGTTCTATAAAGGTTAGACAAATAGCATTTTTAAGTAATAATGCTTGAGTTGAATCCATACATTAATGTTCAGTAATGTGTTTTTTAAAAACACATTCAACATGCATGCAAATTTTTGGTTTTTTATGGAAATGCAACCTCATTAAAAATTATTTTACAAATATTTTAATTCATTATTGTCATGGATCCATTCAGTCATACTCATCATATCAGTGTTTATTTCAAACCATGCAGACCATGTCCTAATAGTCCAAGAGTAGCTACTTTTGTTTTGAGGAGAAAGAGCCATGGTGTCCTTGTAAATAGTAAACCTGATATGCCAGATCAATAGTAACTTAATCCTTTCTTATTTTAGAAGACATGTGGTTTGGGCCATTTAATAACATTATTTTAACCAGGGCCACAATACTTTCTTCTTTTAAGTAATTGTATTTCTTGGATATAACTAAATATTCCTAATTTATGATGCTTTTTGTTAGAATAGAATACAAAAACACTTTTCTGTAGTGATTTTAGGTACCAAACACTGTGAAGGAGAATAATTATGGTATTATGGTCAAAAATAAAGAGTTTAATAAGATTAACTTTTAACATGGTAGAAAATGCATATCTGAAGAGTAAGCAATTCTAAAAACTGGTGCAGAAAGGATGGGGAATGAGAATTATGTGCCTAGAGAGGATACTAGTGATGTTATGGGTAAATATATATTTATGTAAAAAAGTGTTTGTAATATGTTAAATAATATATCATGTAAAAAGAAGTTGCTTAAAAACATATAAAGATGAGCTTATATTTGTATAAAATATACATATATGCATATATACACATACTCACACATGTATATTGTTTGTAACCTTAATGTCTTCAGACTTTACCAGCTCATAGATACTATTGGAATTTTAACAGTTATAAAACTTGAAACTTTGCTACTAGCTTGTGCCCCTAGTTTAAGGAAGTCAGTTCTTGTGAAATCCTCAACATTTTTCTGGAAGTATCCAGAGGTCATTTAAGTTTGACTCATGGTTATTCACTACTTTTCTACTCTAGTAGAGTACCCCCTTTGGTGTGCTTCCCATTGTCTTTGTTCCTGGTGCCTTGCATGAGAACACTGTTGTCTTCTACTGCTCATGAACCAGAAATTTATTAGATTCTATGATTTTTTTATTTCTGAAAATTAAATGAAAATTTCAATTTCTATAATAAAGTTTTATTGGAACACAGCCACACTCATCACAGGGCTTCTCTCACACTGCAATAGCAGAGTTTAATAGTTGCAACAGAAACCATATGGCCCACAAACCTAGAATATTTACTATCTTGTTCTTTATATAAATGTTTGCTGGCCCCTGCCCTATCCCATTTTTTCATACCCATTCCCAATACCACCTAAGGGATTTCAAGCAAAAACCTTTCTGTATATAGTCTCCAGATGGTCATATTCAGACTTTGGAATCTGTTTAGCCTCCTGACGGTGAAATTCCTCTCTACATGGTATGTGTGTGTGTGCCAGTTAGAAGTAGAAAAGTTCTATGGGCGAGACCCCATCCCATCCTCTATTGCCAGTGCCACTCCAGGAGGCCAAGTGGAAGTTGCACTTGCCGACAGACTACTCAGGCTGGAGATGCGCGGTGTCATGGCTGCCAACAATGAAGTTAGCACAGCTTCAGCTCTAGCAACTTCCAATGGTAGTGTCAGTCCCCCAAAGCACAAAATCTGGGGAGGACCTAGCAGTTCAGGTTCCCATGGTGGATGTGCATAGAAACAACTTCAAGGAGATGTGGCCATCCCTCCTGCTGGCCATAAAGACAGCTAACTTCATGACTATGGACACAGAGCTGAGTGGGCATGAGGACTGGAAGAGTTTGGTGAACCAGTGCATAGAGGAACATTATAAGACTGCGTGTTATGTTGCCATGGTTTGTTTTGTCCTCTCCCTGGGTCTTGCCTGCTTTAAGCAGCAGCTAGACAAGGAGAAACATTTCTACCTAGCTCAGGTATTCAGTCTCACCTATTGTGCATAGAGGTGTACGTCACAAAACCAAAGTCTCTACAGTTCCTGTAAGAGCTTGGGTTTCAACTTCAACCAGCAGTATGTCCAGGGTATCCCCTACCATAAGGGCAATGACAAGGGTGATGAGAGTGAGAGCTGGTCGGTAGAAACACTGTTCTTGAAGCTGATCCAAGCCCTCTGGCCCCTAGTGCTACACATGGCCTTATACACGTGGTGTTCCTGTACTAGAACTTCTATGTACACCTCCCATACAGTCTGGGAACCTTCACCACTGACATAAGTGAGATGTTCCCAGCAGGCATTTATGACATGAAATATGCTGCTGAGTTTCATGTTTGCTTTGTAGCCTCCTACTTGGAATATGTGTTCCAGAAATGTGAGCAGGAAAATGGGAAGCAGCAGGCAGCTGGCCATCCACATAGTACCTTGGAGTTCTACAGCTATCCTTCTAGCATGAAGGGTCATATTGACCTCCACTGATGTGTGGCCCTTGCAGACCATCACAATCCTCCAGTGTGTGTGACAACTTCTTGGCCTATAGCTGGTGCCCTCTGGGACCACAGTGTCTTCAGTCCCATGATATTGACCTTATTAACACTGATAAGGCTGTGCTGGAGGATAAGTGGTGACTGACGGCATAGGGGAAAACGGAGGAGGGCTTTGTTGAGCCTGCATGGTACAGACCTCTGAAGAAGCTAAGGATGGTCTTCCCATGAAGTTGGTCTATGGGGATAGCCTCAAGAGCAGGAAGTGGCTGAGGATGAAACTAGGAACCTGCCTTGCTCTGAGCAAGGACACAAAAGTAACATGGAGCGGGGGCTTAAGATAGCAATGTCTGAAAAAGCTGACATAGCTTCTTCATAAGTTTAGGGAGTTAATATAGTGCTAACCCAGTGCCTGGGGATGGATTGCATCAGGCTGGCTTTGATGCCTTTATGACAGATTATATGCTGGCCTATGTGGGAATGAACCAGGAACCTCAGCCCTGCAGCTCTGGACCCTGTCTCCCTGAATCCCGCCACAAGGTTTATCTGAGGGGCAAAGCTATATACCCTTCACAGTGGCTAAGAGCCAATCCTTCTGTTCCTCCAAAACCTACAAACAGAAGATAAAACTGGCCTGGGGCACCAGCTGACTTAACTTCTACCAAGCACTTGGGGCCTGGGAACATCAGCTAAGGGTAGAACAGAGGTATTTGGATCTCTCTAGCTCAGGGATCCTCAAACTACAGCCCACGGGCCACATGCGGCCCACTGAGGACATTTATCTGACCCGCCAGGTGTTTTTGCCTTTGCCTCCACTGCCTGTCCTGTTTAGCAGTGGACTCATCTTGGGCCACAAAAATCTGTTAGTGGAAAAACCATTGGTTGCATTCCCAAACAAAACGTGTGGATTCACTGGAAAAGTTGCAAAAGGAGTTCCAATTTAAATTTAAAGAGCTTCATCTCCATGAACAGGACATACAGCTTTTCCATAACCCATTTTCTATTGACATTGAAAATGTGGAGGTCAGTCCCTAAAGTTGCCACCCCAGCCACTCATCTGCACCACCTCGGGCTGCTGGTGTCTCTCGCAGGAGCCAGGAGCTCACGGGTGCGGCGGGGGTGGCCGAGGACACCTGCGGCTCCAGCTGCGGCTCTGCAGAGGTGGCGGCATTCCGGCTTCTCTATGGGGCTGGCCTGCGGCACCCGGATGCTCTAAGAACATTTCCACTGTTGCTCAGAGGACACACACAGTGGGATTCAGTATTCTTGGAGAATTGCCTTTGTGAGAAGCTGAAAGTATTTCTTTAAATTCCATCTCTTAGTTTTTCAAAGAAACATCAAGAAACCATGAACATTAGTAATGAAGAGTTTGACTGCCCCTTGCTTGATGAAAGTTTTACTGCCAAGGACATTCTGGACCAAAAAAATCAATGAAGTTTCCTCTTCTGATGATAAGGATGCCTTCTGTATAGCAGATCTCAGAGATGTTCTGAAGAAACACCAAAGATGGCTACAAGCTCTTCCTCGTGTCACTCCCTTTTATGCAGTCAATGTAATGACAGTAGAGTCATTGTGAAGACCCTCGCTGCCATTGGGACAGGATTTGACTGTGCTAGCGAGACTGAAATACAATTGGTGCAAAGACTCGGGGTGCCTCCAGAGAGGATTATCTATTCAAATCCTTGTAAACAAGTGTCTCAAATTAAGTATACTGCCAATAATGGGGTCCAGATGATGACTTTTGATAGTAAAGTCGAGTTGATGAAAGTTGCCAGAGCACATCCAAAGGCCAAGTTGGTTTTGCGGATTCCCACTGATGATACCAAAGCAGTCTGTCGACTCAGTGTTATATTTGGTGCCACCCTCAAAACCAGCAGACTTCTTTTGGAACAGGCAAAAGAGCTCAATATTGATGTCATTTGTGTGAGCTTCCACGTAGGAAGTGGCTGTACTGATCCTGAGACCTTCCTGCAGGCAATCTCTGATGCCTGCTGTGTCTTTGACATGGGAGCTGAGGTTGGT
Source organism: Arctocebus calabarensis (assembly GCA_963573935.1). NCBI lineage: Eukaryota > Metazoa > Chordata > Mammalia > Primates > Lorisidae > Arctocebus > Arctocebus calabarensis. The sequence goes on from CAUYON010031628.1 coordinate 13,850, forward strand.
TTCAGCATGTACCTCCTTGGTATTGGTGGTGGCTTTCCTGAATCTGAGGATGGGAAGCTTAATTTTGAAGAGATCACTGGTGTAATCAACCCAGCACTGGACAAGTACTTTCCATCAGACTCTGGAGCGAGAATCATAGCTGAGCCAGGCAGATATTATGTTACATCAGCCTTCATACTTGCAGTTAATATCATTGCCAAAAAAATTGTATTAAAGGAACAGATAGGCTGTGATGATGAAGATGAGTCCAATGAACAAACCTTTATGTATTACCTCAATGATGGAGTATTTGGATCATTTAATTGCATCCTTTATGATCATGCTCATGTAAAGCCTCTTCTGCAAAAGAGACCTAAACAGGATGAGAAGTATTATTCATCCAGCATATGGGGACCAACATGAGATGACCTTGACCAGATAGTTGAGCGCTGTGACCTGCCAGAAATACATGTGAGTGTATGGATGCTCTTTGAAAATATGTGTGCTTACACTGTAGCTGCTGCTTCTGCTTTCAATGGATTCCAGAGGCTGACAATCCACTATGTGATGTCAGGACCGACGTGGCAACTCGTGCAGCAAATCCAGAACACCAACTACCTACCTGAATTAGAAAAGCAGGATGTTGGCACTCTGCCTGTGTCTTGTGCTTGGGAAAGTGGAATGAAATGTCACCCAGCAACTTGTGCTTCAGCTAGTATTAATGTGTAGATACCATTAAGTAGCTGTTAACTGTGAGTTTACCTTGAATTAAGGGATTTGGGGGGACCATTTAACTTAATTATTGCTAGTTTTGAAATTGTAAGAGTAGGGTTGGCACAGATGCAGCAATATGTAAGATTAGGAGATGGGGTAACACTTATTGTGTTCTTATGGAGTCTATTTGAATATTTGTTCTAGAAGGATTTTTATTCACTTTTTAGACATGCTATGAAAGAACACCTCAATAAGCATTTGTAGCTTGTATAGTGGCAGAATGGGCCAAAAGCTTAGTGTTGTGACCTGTTTTAAGAATAAAGTATCTTGAAATTTAAAAAAAAAATGTAGATACAATTTACCAAATGGAACTGGCTGAACTGCAGAATTGTGACTCTCTGAAAGATGCATTCAAGTCAAGCAGCCTTCCTAATTTCTATGCATCGCTCCCCTCTGAGACATATCCTAATCTCAGGAACCAGGCACTCAAAATGGCAACCATCTTTGGCAGCACTTATATCTGTGAAAAGACATTTTCCAGAATGAAATGTCTGAAATCTCCAACCAAATCTAGACTAACTGATGCACACTTGCGTCACTTGTTACAACTAGCAGTGACAAATATGGAACCGGACACTGACCATCTCATTAGCCAAAAGCAGGCCCAAAGTTCCATTGAAATACTGATAAGTTTGTTGATTTAACTTTATTTGTTCTTTATTTCAAGCAGAGTCACCGGTGAAGACCTGCCTTTGTTTCATAGATGGTTGTCTTTTTGCTGTGTCCTCACTTGGTGGAAGAGGCAAGGCGGCTCTCTAGGACTTCTTTCAGAAAGGCACCAATCTCATTCATGAGGACTCTGCCCTCGTGACCAAAGCACCTCCCAAATGCCCCACCTACATCCTAATTCCATTACAGTGTGAGTTAGGTTTCAATATATAAAATTGAGGGGTGGGCACAAACATGCAGACCACAGCAAGAGGAAAGTGAGCAGCCTGTGGGGCTTTCATGACTCACTGTCCTCCTTTTTCATGGTGCATTTAGTAATGGGTAGATTTGCTCGTTAGACAGATGCTCTTTAGCTAACATGATTTAGCTAACACGACTTTTGAAAAGTAGTAACAGCTCTGTTATGAAATAAATACACTTAAAATTAAAAGTGTTAATGATAAAAATATTAAGATACCCAATAAATAATATCTTTTTTCTCCTCTTGAAGTTGGAACCAAGTGAGGGATAAACACAGTAGCTGCAGGTAGCCACTGGATGCCAGCTCTAGTGCTGATCGTGCTGGATTGGAGCACGTGGCATGAGAGTACAGCCTCAGTGGACTGCAGACTTCACCTCTGAATTATACCAACTGGCTTAGTTATGGGCACAGCTGGACAACTGTCAGCCTTTGTGGAGGTGGCAGGCCTGTCACCAGGAAGGCAAAGGGGATTAATTTATACAAAAGATACTTATTCACTGAACACTCAGTGTGGTCTAGTCATTGTATGAGGTGCTAGAGATACAGCAGTGAGCAGACACCAAACACAATAAGGAAATGCATCACTCCAGTTGACAGATGGACTCTGAAAAGATTGCGAAAGGGCCCATGATTGGCTCCATTCCTTGTCCTAATTCACTTATCAGAAAACTTCAGGGGCAGATCCTGTAAAGGGAAGGAGAGATGCACAAAATATTAATATAGTACCCTTGGGCAAATATGAGGAAGAACAGTGGGTGTTTCCTTATAATAAAAAGTCATAATTATATATAAAAATTCAACAGATGTGGATAATGTAATATGTGAAAACTGAATTAAAGTCTCCTAGAGGGTCACTCCTTTCATTCCCTACAAAATAACTTGTTAGCACTTAATTTATCAATGTATGTTTTTCTATGAACATAAAATGTACATAGTATCTATCCTTTACTACATAGTATGTATACTTTACCATAGTATTTACTAGATACCAAGCATAAACATGGTAATAGAAAGTGGAAAAGACAACGTGAGGTGATGCACAGACCCTGCAGGCATATCCTTATTAAATACAATTGCTAGTAAATACTATAGGGGTTAACTACTTTGTTGAAAGGCTGCATTAATTTGGCTGTAAGCAAATAAAACCACATTCAAGAAACTTCAATTAAATATAATGAAAAATGTACATTATTGTATAGAAATCTAACTACTACATGATCAAGCAAGTTGGAAGTGGTGTGTAATTCATTTTAAATGGGATATTAAAAGCTCAGTGGTTTAAAAGCTGAGACTAACTTTATCAATTAGATTCACCTATAATTTAAGAGCATCATTAGCTTCCTATATTCTTAAATTTTCAGAGCTTATAAAAGACACAGAGCCTGGCTGTATATTTCAATCACCAGGTAGTGTCAGAACAGGTTTTACGAGATTAATAGAATTCCTAAATTGCCTGCTGGAATAGAGAGGAAATAGAGCAGGAAGAAAACAAAAGACAAAAGCAAACAATAACAGAACCAGTGCCTTAGTCACCTGATAAGCATTTAGACAGCAGGCCTCCTTCCAGATGCTTGCAGGATTTTTTCCTTAACCTGGTTCCCTTTAGATGTAATAATATATATGGTACCCTACTGCCATGATTTGAGTGTGTCATCAGTTTGGTCAAACCACCCAGGATATTCCAGAGATTCTTCTCCTGAAATCCAGAGTGAAACAAATCATAAAGCCTGTATTACCAGAGAGATGAGTAATGTCAACACAGGCCAACTTCTGAATGAGGGTCCCCAGTATTTTAGTGTGCTGGCAACTTGTTGTAAAAGGAGACTTCTTCTTTTGTTGTTTATTATTTGTTTTGAAGTGAATATAAGTTAGCATAAAATTTCCTTAGATATATTTCAAATTCAGGCAATGACATGTAGTAGCTAAGACTCTAGACTCTGCTGGACAGAACAGGAATCTGACAGGTTCTGCCACTTACTACCCCATATGACTTTAGGAAAGTAACATTAGCTGAGCATTAATTACTAAGACACTGCTAGAAGTTCTTTATGTGGGTTAACTCATTCAATTCCTCAAAAAGCCCTGGTGAGATGGGAGCCCGCAGATGAAGTTACTTATAGAGAGACAGTAAGTAATATGCTCAAGATCTCAGAGCTAGTAAAATAAAGAATTAGGATTAAGTTCATTTAGCCCTGTTAGAGCCTATATTCTTTATCACTGTACAGGTGGTTTTTAAAATTTTTAAATATGATCCACTATAAAAAATATCACTACAACCCATAGTAAGAAATATGTTCTATGTCATAACCCATTGTATACACACATATGTAAGTGTGCATTATTTTGAATACATATCATATCATATATTATATATTATAAATGTATAATTGAAACCAAAATGTGATGAAACTGTACATACTCTTATTTCTACAATGCACTGATATTTTCTATTCTATTTTATTGTTTAAAAAGTGCTGATCACTCCCTACAAAATTGATAATGAAATCCATTGAGAGTCATGAGCTGATGTTTGAAAGACAAAAGACTATATTTCTTCTTACTACCAAAGAAGTTTTATGAGGATTAACTAAGATAAGCTATGCAGAGGATTTAACACAACTCCTGGTGCATACTATGTTCTCAATACATACTAGCTATTATCATTGATCTTTTTGGAAACTGGATGGCAGAGGGCATTGAAGGGAAAACCCTGCCTGGCTACAGATGAATTTATTAGCAGGGAGCATCTGTCTTGGCAGTGAAATGGGGAATTTCCTCAGTAACTTTAACTTGCACTAAAATGCAAATCTGTATTTAGAAAGACAGCTGACTCATGGTTAACTCTTCACTAAAAATGGCAAATTACAAGTTGCACCTTCCTTCAGGAAACCTCAGTAATTCCAATTTACTGACCTATATTTATATCTAACCCTTACACTAAATACAATGAGGTGTATAGAATTTGTCCTCAAAAGGGTCTAGGCAGAAGGAAATATTCCTTTCATGTTGATGCTTTATCAAATTACCACATACCCAGGAGCTTAGAGCAACACAAATGTATTACCTTACAGTCCTAGATGTCAGAAATTTTAAGTAGGTCTCACTGGGCTAAAATCAAGGTGTCAGTAGAGCCAAGTTCCTTTCTAGATGTTCTAGGGCAGAATCCATTTCCTTTCCAACTTTTTGCTGGAAGCCACCTGTATTCCTCAGCTCCTGGGCTTTTCATCCACCTTCAAAATCAGCAAGAGTAGGTTGAATCCTCGCATAGACTCACTCTCACTCTGATACTGTCTCTTTTGTCACATATCCTTCTTAACTCTTCTGTGTCCCTCTTCCATCTCTGAAGGACCTTTGTGATTATAGAGTCTCCCTGAATAATAGAGGATAATCTCTCCATTTTAAAACCCTAGACTTAATCATATCTTCAGACTCACTTTTGCAGTGCAAGATAATATCAGAGGTTTTTAGTATTAGGATGTAGACTTTTGACAGGGTGGAGGGGTGACATGGGCAAGTATTCTGCCTAACAAGGAGACAAACCACACAAAATAGCAAGTTAAGATGTAACAACAATAACAACAATAATAGTAATAATAATAATAATGATAATAATAATCAGGTAATGAACATCTACTATGTTGCCAGCATTGTGCTGGATACTTTATTTACCTTGACTCATTTCCTTATTGAGAAACCAAGGCTTCAAAATGATAATGCTGTTTCCCAAAGTAACACAGATAGAAAGTGGCAAACCCAGGCTTGCCTGGTTTCAGACATCACGGACTCTACCACTTCATCATGCATAAATAAGTACTAAATGTATGCACATTTGGTGTGTTGTAATTTACCTCAATCAGGAATTCCTTTCATTATATTTACTCAGGGACCCTATGTTGACAATTTTTATAATTTTTTTTAAAAGGCATATTAACCAAAGGCAAATTTCTAATTGCAATGTCTTATAGCTTTGAGCTAATCTCTTTTTTTCTTTTTGGAATTATATAGTTGTAGCTCCTCCAAAACACAACTGAGTATTTCATTTAATACATTTTGGCACCACTTTGGAATACCAAAAAGAGGAACTTAAATAACCACTTTTGTAGATGCCTCATAGATTGTCCTAGATTGAAGTAGTGATCTAGGAGTTCAGAGAAAAAGATGGATGGTGGTAGAGCAGTCAGAAGAAATGGGGTCTGACCTCAGTCTTAAAGAAGCAGAAGTTTCAAATAGACCAGAGAAGGACACAGAACACAAATGATGTCTAGGAGGCACAAACAAGTGTAAGAAGGGATAGATACTGGAAACTTGCTAGGGAGAACTGGAAAAGAAGATTAATTAAATGAGAATATTTAAAGCATGAAGGCTTTGAAAAACAGATACATAAGGTAAAATTTAACAAGGCAGGAAAATACATAATCTGGAGAGTTCCTTGACAGTACTAGAACAAAGAGCAAGGAGAAAGGAACTGGGGAGAAACTTGCAATCGCAGTCACCTTCTGGGAGGGAGACTAGGTGGCTGGGAGTTAGGAAAGGGGCAGAGACTAACTTTTTACTATATGACCCTTTAATTCCTCTGGATTATCCATGAGTCATATGTGTGTAACAGTAATACAGAGATATGTGTGTGTGTGTGTGTATGTATGTATGTATATGACTATCTTTACTAGAGTAATTGGCAACTTCTTACCTACTGTGCACAGTGTAATAGTATACAATATCACACTCCCTGGGTAAAGGGCTCAACTACAACTTGAACATTATCTTAGAAATGAAAACAATGTAACCTAAACACTTGCACCCTCATATCAATCTGAAATTTAAAAAAAAAAAAAAAGACTGTATAGTAAAACCCAGCATCTGCTCTTTGCATGCTTGAGAACTCAGGAAAAAAACACTCCACCATTTGTCACTCTTCCCACCATAAAGCTATTTAATACTTCAGCTCTTTTCTCACTGGCTTAAAATATTAATTCTGCAGCCACTGTCTACCTACCTCATCTGAGTATCAACTCCGGATTCTCCTGGTGCCTAGACATTTTATGTTTGCCCAGTTTAAGCAAGAACCTACTTCAGAAGTGACTCATCAATCTCACAGGATGCTCTCATTCACCCCCAGGATGCACAGGCAATAATAGTCAGCAGGCCTATGTAATCCAACCCAGCCCAGGCTCCTGGCTCACACAATGCCTGCCAACTCAGGGCTCATCCCCACACCCAGGCCTCCCCAACCGGTGAGTTGCCATCAATATTTATCTTTTCAAATTAGTATGCAATTTAAATGAATTTTTATCTCATAGCCCAAACAATATCCTATTATTATTCTAGGTTTGTTTTGTTAAGAGCTAACTAATGAAATGACTCAACCATTGTTTTTGTAAGAAGATGTTGACCCTCTACACTTTCTGAATAATCTGCGCTTCACTGTTATTCTGCTGTATTTGTAGTATTGGAAAGCTCAATAGTCAAAGCAAGCACCCCATCATGCTCAGGCAGCCAACTTACTGCATTAGTGCTATAACTGATAATTGAGGCAAATGAAGTTATCTGTTGGAATTCTTTAAATATTTGAGGCTCAGTGAAAGAGTTGCATTAAAAAAATGGTTCCTGGCTCGGCACCTGTGGCTCAACTGGCTGGGGCGCCAGCCACGTACACCTGAGCTGGTGGGTTCAAATCCAGCCCAGGCCCACCAAACAACAATGATGGCTGAAACCAAAAATGGCTGGGCATTGTGGCGGGCACCTGTGGTCCCAGCTACTTGGGAAGTACAGGCAGGAGACTCACTTGAGCCCAGGAATTGGAGGTTGCTGTGAGCTGTGATGCCACAGCACTCTATCCAGGGTGACAGCTTGAGTCTCTGCCTAAAAAAAAAAAAAATGGTTCCTTTGTAATTTTGCTTACAAAAATTGCTATTAAACTCCTGCTTAAGGTGTTCTAATTTTCTGTGAGCACACTAAAATCGAAAAATAAATGTGAATAAAATGTATTTTATCTTTTTTTTTTTGGCCAGGGCTGGGTTTGAACCCGCCACCTCCAGCATATGGGGCCAGCACCCCACTCCTTTGAGCCACAGATGCTGCCCAATAAAATGTATTTTAAAAATGACTCCTTAATCAGGTTGAGATACAAACGCATTCAAAGCCAGAGTGTTATACTCATGCTAAGATACTGGATGTTATGGCATGGGGCACATAGCTCAGTGAATAGGACACCAGCCACATACACCAAGCCTAGCCCAGGCCTGCTAAACAAAAATGACAACTGCAACCAAAAAATAGCCAGGCATTGTGGTGGGCGCCTTTAGTTCCAGCTACTCAGGAGGCTAAGGCAAGAGAATTGCTTGAGCCCAAGAGTCTGAGGTTGCTGTGAGCTGTGATGCCATAGCACTCTACCAAGGGTAGACAAAATGAGACTCGGTCTCAAAAAAAAGGAGGAGGGAGGAGATTAGATGTTATACATGAGACTATATAAACGAATACAAGTTATAGCAGGCATAGGAGGGATGATAAACCAAAATCTACTGGCACATCTAGTTCCTGAGATCCAGTTTGTCTACCCTTTGCATATTCCAATCTCCATGTATAAGATCACATGGTACATTGTATGAATGAAAGTATGGCATCAATTAACCCATCTGCCTGTCATGTGTGAGTCAGTAGAATAATATTTATTGAGCTCCCCACAGATGAGTAATTTTAGAAATTATGTTAAAAGGAAAATATTCAAGAATGGAATATTAAACTTATTAAACTTCTAAAATCTGTTCTCTCTTCTCATGTGACTCCTGCAAGATACGCTGTGTTTTTCTCTATGTACCCAGAACAACATTCACCCTCAAAACAACACCAAGCTAAAGACAATCTTACAGCAGAACCAAAATCTAAAACTAAAAATAATGTGTCACAGTTCATGAAGCACTTCCGCATACATTATCTCATTTGCTTCTTCTGTAACTCTCATAAATGAGGAAAGTGTATTTTAACAAGTATAGGCAATGTCAGTACTAAAATAAAGACTGGTTTGAAGCCAAGCAAGTCCTGTTAATGTCTTTTTGTATGTGTGATTAAGGCCAAAAGCTCATTATGCAGACTTTTAGAACCTTTGTCCACTTATTACAGATTACAGAGAAGAAAGTACAAACTCATTATAGTACTTAAGCCTTAAAACATTTTATTTCCCCAGAGTATAGTAGGACACAGACTGGATTAACCATGACCATGGCTCCCTTGCAGCATGCAGGCCCACTAGTGGTCCGGAAAGACACCCAGATTCTGGAACAACTCTCTTCTTGTCTGTGATCCTCCTTTAAACTGTATCTTTGGATCACCCTTTTCTATAAGTTTTCCCCTATAGCTCATCCCTAAAAAATAATGATTCAATCCCTCATTCACACCTCCCTACTATTCTAATTTTAGCATGAATATTATTGACTCTCTTTACAGTGTTTCTATTAATAATCATGATCATATATATCAGCAGTTCTCAACCTGTGCGTCACGACCCCTTTTTAACAATGAAAATACATTGCAGCATTAGGAAGGTTAAGTACCACTGATATATATGGATATTGTGCTCTCTCCACTGTAAGCTGCTTAATGACTGACATATCTCTGACATTTAATTCAGATGTGTGAACCACTTGAGTACTCATAGAATAAATATATAGAATGCCCCTATTCTAATAACTTTATCACCTCATTATAAAGCAAATATAAAGAAACCTGCAAATTTATATTTGGGTCTGACACTTCCATGTCTACATCTTGCTGCTGATATAGCACCAACCTCATACATAAATTCCAAGAGAAGTCAGAGGAGCCAGCAGTCTGCCTGTGATACAGACAGACCGGGTTCTGGCTGAGTTTAGCTATTCTTCAAACTTAGTGATGTTCTCTGGCCAAAGATCACCAGGAACATATCTGCAGTTTGACAGAGCCGTGTTTATTAATTCAAGACAAGGAGGAAAAACAAATACTATGAGTACCAATGGATCATTTCAATAACAGTGTGTTGGAAAGAACTTGTTATAGGATATGGGCCTGTAGGAGGTGATTTGGGAGAGTGTTCAAAGATATGGGGATCTTCCCTGAACTGAATGTTGCCTAGAAGCAAGGGTAACCCTCTGATTTGGTATCCTATTAGTTATTATCTAAACATGGGAAGGAGTGGAGTAGGGCTAATACTATAATTGGAAAACAGAAAGCAGGTGCTCATTATTAGCCAGGAAAGGGGGAATGTTTGCTCATTTTTATTGTTGGACAAGTTTTTATTTTTGTCTGTTCAGATATATTATGTCATGGTCTAATTTTTGTCTTCCTCCATTACAGTCACAAAGAGGTTTTGTGTGTGATGCTGGTGTTCCAAGAAAGTGTTATATTAAACAGGAGAACTCCACAGCCTCATTGTGAGTGCCAGGCCAGCTCTTGGCTAGGAAGGTTGCTTTGCTATTTCTATCTTATCTAGTTTTCTATCTATCTTATCTGGCAAACTAGGTAAGAAAGTTTTGCTGAAAGGACAGAGAAAATAACAGAAAATAACAACTATTATGGCTATTATTTACATATACTAACAGGTTTTTGTTTACCAAGTCCTTTTATATTTATTGTGTAACTTGAGCCTCTCAGAACAAACCTAGAAGATTAAAAGTAGCCCATAGTGCCTCCACATTGCACAACTCCAGGGACCCACTCACAGCATGTTCCATGAGAATGATGCCACCTTCGCGTGAATAAGATCTCTTGAAATTAAATAACAAAGCTGCCCTGACAGGGCAAACATTTCTATCCCCATGACATATCCACATGACAACTATGAAAACTGAATCAAAGAAGATTCTTGAGTTTCTTATTTCCCAATAAACCTTAAAGTTCTTTTATGACCACCTCTTCAGCTGCTGATGTTAGATCTCTAATGCAGTCATAGTTTCCCCTTCCAGACAGTCATAACCGGCTTGCCCTGTTATGACCTAGATTACATTGGCTACTACAATAAAAGCTCCTCCTCCTTCCACAACCTTGTCCTTGTCTGCCTAAAACAGGATGTTGAAAAGGATATTCAACTTATGACCTCTTTCAGTTACTACTTCTAGAAAACAAAGTGTGTGTGTATTGTTTAAAAACTTAATATACCTTAGTATATTTTGTTTACAACCTGGAAGCAACAGATGGAAAAAATAATTTTGAATTCTAAAAAAAATTTTTAAAGCAAAATATCCTGCTAAATTCAGAGGCTGAAATTTTTTACTATAGGCTGAGTTACTACTTATCCATCCTTCCACATTCTTGGAAACTTACCAAGTAAAATCTAAAAGGAAAATGGAATTTTCCATGAAATGTCTATTAATAAATCTTTGTCCAGCACTGTGTTTTTGTAACTGGGAAATTCCCTCTTGTCACTAAATTTTTCTACTTGGACATTATAGAAAGTGAAACTTAAAATGAAATACCCTACTAATAAATCAAGCAGTTCCCAGAATAGAATAGAAACATTGATTCAAACAGATTTGTTCAGAATTCTGTCTCTGTAATTTACAAAGTGTGACCTCTGGCAACTAACCTCTATGGACCTCACTTTCATTAAATTATCAAGTATGTTCCCCTCCAGTATAATTGGAAAGTACCCTAAACTTCCCTATTAGAACCTGGACTTTCTTATCTGAATATTTATCACAGTTAAATTATTACATTCTGGTGTCTATCTTCCCACCCAAAGCATTTTGAAAGCAGGGACCATATGTGTTTTCTTATCTTTCTATTTATAGCACCTAGAAAAACAGCACCAAAAAAAAAAACCTGTTTGTGGCTTGGTGCCTGTGGCTTAACGGGCTAAGGCGCCAGCCACGTACACCTGAGCTGGCGGGTTCGAATCCAGCCCGGGCCCGCCCAACAACAATGACGGCTGCAACCAAAAAATGGCCGGGCGTTGTGGTGGGCGCCTATAGTCCCAGCTACTTGGGAGATGGAGGCAGGAGCCTCGCTTGAGCCCAGGAATTGGAGGTTGCTGTGAGCTGTGAAAGCCCCGGGCAGGGCCTTCATCATATACCAGATTTCCAGTCTACTTCCTCTAAGGCAACAAACATATATAGATAGACCCACTATCACTGTCTCTCTCTATATAGACCCACTCTTCTTATATATATATATAAGAAATACATGTAGCGCTCTTTTTCAGCCAGTGCCGAGCAATGAGCATCTCTGAGGACAACTGGCACAAGCAGTGCAAGACCGGGGCCAAGAGAAAGCGCTACCACAAGAAGAGGAAGTATAAGTTGGGACGCCTCACTGCCAACACTATGATTGGCCTCCACTGCATACACACAGTGCGCAGGGAGGTAACAAGAAATGCCCTGCCCTGAGGCTGGACATTGATAACTTCTTTTGGGTCTCAGAGTGTTATACTAGGTAAACAAGGATCTTTGATCATCACCATACTATACACACACACATATACACATATAAATCTTTTTATTATGTTTTAATGTCTTACTATGCCTTTTTGCTACATCATGTATTTCTTTTTTTTAATCTTTTTTTTTTTTTAGAACAATGAACACCTTTAATACATGAACTAAGACAGGAGAGAAGAGGAATTATTTGCCTTTCTGGGTCTTGATTTTCCTCAGATAGAACTCTAGCTCCTTGCCTCCTAGCACATAGCCATCTCCTCGGCTACACTGGCCTGATCTTGATGTAATGCACCCAAAAAGCTTGCCCTGCTGGAACTACTTCTCCAGAAGACTGCTTATTTTGGCATTATTATTACTTTCATTATATTTCCTCTGAATTTTTTTGATCTTTTTTATTTAAAATCTCTTCTTGCTCAGGAGTCAGCTTGGCTCCTTTCTAACCACCCAGGGGCAGTGCATAGTGGGACACGTACCACTGTCAATATGGACCTGCTGTCAATAAGCACTATGCAGTTCTTCACCAAGGTCTTAGTACAAACCTGCTCATTATTGGATGTGATGCAGGACAAGGCGGCCCTACAGCCGCCGCCTTGGCCCTGGCCATGCTGATGCTGTGGCAGATGGAGGAACCAGTTTGCTGGAAGGGCGGGACACCTGTGCAGAAGACACTGGTGCCTTGCTGTCTCCTCCTTGTGTACATCTGACTGGCCAAAGTCACGTCAGTTTCCAGGGCCTGGGTCTTCATTGGACAGCTGGCTGTAACTGATGAAGACTCATACCCTAAGAAGTTCCTTCAAACCAATTCCGGGACAATATAACCCTTGAGCAGACAGCTCAGGGGCAGACCTCAGGAGACCTCGGAGAGGGAACAGGAGAGCTTGTTGCCCTCAAATGCAGACCTCAGCTGGACCTTGGAGAGGGAGTGGGAGAGTTTGTTCCCCTCCTGGGTCCTCTTTACCTAGAGGTTTGGTTTTTCCTCTACTTGTAATTCTTCTTTCCTATAAATAAATCCTGACTTACCACTACTCTTGTGGTGCGACAATTCCTTCGAATCACTGAGACCAAGAACCTAAAATTCTGGTATCAGATTTGGTGAGCCAGCCAGGAGAGGAGACAAAGTTCCAGTAACATATTTGGTAACCCGTTTGGGGAACAGCAGACGGAAAGAAGACATCTGTGGTAAGAAATGGGACCACTTACCTCTATCCTGATTTTCTCTGTAGCTATCCTACTGGAGATTAATAAATTCAATGCCCACCAGCCTGTACACGTGCATAGTACAGATGCTAACCTCCAGGTCACCGGCAAGAGGCTGTTGGGAAGCAGACTTTCTAATTCCCCTTGACTTCTGAAAGAAGGCAAAGGGACTGTTAGGAGAATGTTGAACCTATTTTCTGTTTTTTCCTTTTCCCTGGTCGAGAGCCAAGTAAGGAGGTAGCACTCAGATGCCCTGGGGTCCCCAGCAATGGTTCTGACCCCAGGACTTGGGAGGGCCTTCAAAGTCTCATGCTCTCCCAGCTTCTACTATCTTCTCTTCACTTGCGTGGACCCAAATTTTGTCTATTTATCTCTCTGTAAATCTCTTCTAGTTCTCTTCCTCTCCTCAATAGTATCTATGCTTTGTTTGAATATAGGCAACAATTGTGTATATAGTTAATTTTGTAAGGATATTTGTAGATGTTTTAAGGGGCTTTGAATGTTGTAGGTGGGTTCAGAGTTGTTTTCATTGATGTTTTTATGTCCTTAAAAACACAAGAGCTGACCACATTAAGGAGAAGTTAGCCCCAAATGAGGGGCGAAAGGACTTCCCTCCACAGTGTGTCTGGGCAACAGGAGTCCTGTAAAGGGAAGCCTGGGATGGCTCCCTAAGGTGGGAAGGGCCCTGAACCTTGGCTACCACTCAGTCTCTTAACAATAAAGTAGAGCAATATTAGAATAACCCTGGGTATTTGATTACTTCTGGTATGGGGAAGTTTAAGATAATTCTAGGTATCTCTAAGACTTCAGTTAAGTGCAATTAATGGTAATACAACAAGTGTCAAAGTGTCTCCAAACCCTGATTTTTTACTAAATTTCATTATGGTTGCCATGATAAACTTTGGGAAAGAAAAGAAAGTTGGAAAAGCTTAGCATTTAACACCAAGACCTGCTCATGCCGGAAAGCCTACTTTCCTTTCTCTTACAAGGAATTTAGAAAACGCTTGTATAGGTTCTATAGAGTTAAATGTGCAAACAGCGCACAGCCATTTTTTCCAGGATGGGGTTTATCCCCACTTCGATTGATACTCTGAGGCTAGTGGGGGGAAGGGGCAGAAAGGGGAACAATACATGTATCGGGTAGGAACGGGCTCCCTGTAACCTGATTTCTCGGAGCTGTGCTGCTGGCTCATTATAAGCACAGGAGAACCAGCAGGCACAAAGCGCTACACTGGTAAGAGTGGCTAATTCCAGACAAGCACAAGGGCTGAGGAGGCCACTCTCCTCAGGTACTCTTCCCCAGACATTGGAGGGACGCTTCCTTTTGTTTGGTCGGAAGGCTTCTTGGGTTGGTCAGGGATGCTTTGACCGACTCAGGAATACGGGGTGGGATTGAGTAAACTGGACATTTGTTCTTTCTCACAGATGGGTAACATATTCTCTCGTCGAGAAAACACCCCACTTGGCTGTATTCGGGAGCACTGGGACATGTTTGATCCCTAGACGCTGAAACAAGAATGTATGGTTTTCTTCTGCACCCAAGCCTGGCCTCAATATCAACTCTCCACTGGTGAAGAATGGCCCCAGAGGGTACTCTTAATTATAACACCATTCTTCAACTAGATACCTTTTGTAAACAGGAAGAAAGGTGGTCTGAGGTACCCTATGTGCAAGTGTTCTTTTCCCCCAACTATGTAAGAACTATCAGATAGATTCTACTCTCTTGGCTGTAGTCACTTCCCCAAATGGTCAGGGATTCTCGAGGGAGACACCACCTAGTTCAAACCCTCCATCTACTTCTCCCACACCTTCCTCCATGTGTTCGGAAAACCCCAGGAGAGAGGCTGTCCCAAGAGTTTTTTTTTTTTTTTGGTCCTACAGCAACCCCCAGAAGGCAACCATATCCTTCTCTGTGTCCCTTGGTTGAGACTGCAGAGGGTGAAAGGGGAAGTGCACGAGTATATACTCCATTTTCTTTAGCAGATTTAAAACAAATTAAAAGTGATTTAGGCAAGTTTTCTGATGACCCACATTGGTACAAAGATGTTCTCCAGGGGTTAGGACAAAGCTTTGACCTCTCTTGGAGAGATATAATGCTACTACTAGATCAAACGTTAACGTTCAATAAAAAAAAAAAAGTGAAGTCCTGGATGAAGCTAGGAAGTGGAGTGATTTGTAGTTCATGTCCCATACTGATGGAAGTATGTCTCGTGAAGAAAGGGACAGATACCCCATGAGAAGACAGGCAGTTCTCCTTCAGGATCCTGAATGGGACCCAGAGAAAGAAGGTGACTGACTGGTGGCATAAACATCTTCTAACATGTATCCTAGAAGGTTTACGTCAGTCCAAGAAAAAGCCTGTGAATTATGCCAAGTTGTCCACTATTTGCCAAGAGCAAAATGAGAATCCCTCAGCCTTTCTTAAGAGGCTTAGGGAGGCAATGAGAAAACACACCCAATTGACACCTGACTCCATAGAGGGTCAGATTATTTTGAAAGACAAATTTATCACTCAAACGGCTCCAGATCTTCAAAAAAAATTCCAGAAATTGGCTCTAGGCCCAGACCATAACCTGGAGAATCTTCCTAAAATGGCCACTATAGTCTTTTATACCGAGATCAGGAGAGAAAGGAGGAAAAAAAGAGAAGAGAACAGAAAAGAATGACAGCTCTAGTAATGGCACTCCGACAAACAAGCGACTTTTGGGGCAGAGGGAAACCAGAGGAGCTAAGAACAAGTGCTTCCAATGTGGTCAGATAGGCCACTTCAGGAGAGACTGCCCCCAGCAGTACCACCGGCTGGGCAAGCCACCTGGCCCCTGTCCAGAATGCAAGGGTGACCACTGGAGGGTGGCCTGTCCCCATAGGTGAAGGCCTCCTGGGACAGTGACCCCATTGGCACCCAAACTGGACTGAGGGTGCCGGGGGCAGATTCTCATGGCTCCAACTTGTGTCATCACCCCTCAAGAGCCCCGGGCCTTTCCTTATAGTGGAGGGCCAAGAGATAAAATTTCTTTTGGACACTTGAGCAACCTTTTCTGTACTTCTCTCTAACCCTGGTCTTTTATCTCCCAAATCGGTAACTGTACAGGGGGTGTCTGGAAAGCGGTTACCAAATTTTTCTCTCAGCCTTTAAGCTGCAATTGTGACTGGCTGTTCTCTCATGCCTTCCTAATCATGCCTAAAAGTCCTGCTCCCCTTTTGGAGAGGGACATACTGAATAAAGCAGGAACAACCATTTGTATGAATATGAGACAAAAAACCTGTTCTATTACTTGGTCAAGAAACTACAGAATTAGTAAAACATATTACTTTAGCTAAATTTCAACAGATCCTTAAAAACCTCCCAACTGCATTTTCACATTCAACACTAAAGGAACTTTTCTCTCCTAGAGATCTAGTCATGATCAAAACTCTTCCCTCTAATTCACCTTCCCTGACCCCAACTTGGGAAGGCCCATTTCCTATTATCTTGTCATCTTCCACAGCTGTTAAAGTTATGGGAGTCGAGGGCAGCTCCTGTGGCTCAGCGAGTAGGGCGCCGGCCCCATATACCGAAGGTGGCGGGTTCAAGCCCGGCCTCGGCCGAACTGCAAAACAAAAAAATAGCCGGGTGCTGTGGCGGGCGCCTGTAGTCCCAGCTACTCGGGAGGCTGAGGCAAGAGAATCGCTT
>CAUYON010031631.1:0-13725 GCA_963573935.1 Arctocebus calabarensis
GATGGCTGCAACCAAGAAATGGCCGGGCGTTGTGGCGGGCGCCTGTGGTCCCAGCTACTTGGGAGATGGAGGCAAGAGACTCACTTGAGCCCAGGAATTGGAGGTTGCTGTGAGCTGTGATGCCACAGCAGTCTATCCAGGGTGACAGCTTGAGGCTCTGTCTCAAAAAAAAAAAAAAAAAAAAAAAAAAAGAATCTTTTCATATAATATCTGAATATAAAGTATAAATAGGTGTTGATTTTTTTCTTAGTGAAAAATGAATGATAAATCATGTTTATCAAGTCCAATTTTATAAAAGTAATGCTTAAATTATATGTATAAACACAGAGTTGATCCTTATTCTTGGATTCCATATTTACAAATTTAGCCTACTTGATAAAGTATTTTTGTAAACCACCCGTCTCATTCTCTGGTCAATATTCATATGCGTTAGTGGTCATTCTTGGAGATAACACAGAATGGCAAAAATTTCAAATTGCCCAATTCACATTCCTAGGTAGAATACGGTGACACTCTGCTTTCTTATTACAGCTTACTACTGCAAACCAATGTTTCTCTCATAGTCTAGTTATTGCCATGTTTTTCACATTCTATACTTTTTTATGCTGTTTAGAATGGTTCCCAAGCATAGGTGTGGTGTTCCCAAGTGCAAGAAGGTTGTGATGTGCCCTGTGAAGACACCGTTTGTTAGATAGGCTTTTTTTTTTTTGTGACAGAGCCTCAAGCTGTTGCCCTGGGTAGAGTGCCGAGGCATTACAGCTCACAGCAATCTCCAACTCCTGGGCTCAAGTGAGTCTCCTGCCTCTGCCGTCCAAGTAGCTGGGACTACAGGTGCCTACCACAATGCCTGGCTATTTTTTGGTTGCAGCCGTCATTGTTGTTTGGCAGGCCCAGGTTGGATTCAAACCCACCAGCTCAGGTGTATGTGGCTGGTGCCTTAGCCACTTGAGCCACAGGCACCAAGCCAGATAGGCTTTTCTTCAGGCATCAGTACAGTGTTTTGAGTTCACTGGCTCAGTGGCTATGAGTTCACTGTTAATGAATCAACTGTATATATTAAATAAATAAAATGTCTTTGTTAGGTAATTGCCCCAGAGCAAGCCCCTTCTCCAGAAAGCCCCTTCTTTCAACAGACCAAGACTAGCTGTCTCACTCTTAAAATTATAGGTCCTTTCTAAGCACAGGGAATTGCCCTCTGAATAACAGGGCGTTGCCCACTAAACATCTCCCAGCTGCAAAACTTACTTCATTTCCCTATCCCAGTTATCCACTGAAAATTTCAAACTTATGGCCTGCCCCTAACAGCTCTTCCTGCCAGAGTAGTAACTCCTTATTGGGTATTCTACCATCCTGTCACCATTCTAAGACTTTCCCTAACCAAACCTATATAAGGCTGCACTTTTCTTTTGGCTCTCTTTTTTCTCTCCTCCTTGGTGCTACTCTGCAGCATCCCTCGCTAATAAAGACCTTTCGTATAAGCCTTGGTGGTCTGTGAGATCTCTGCCGGTCGAGTGCCACCCTTTCAGTCTTTAAACAGAAACAGCTTTAAACAAGGTTATATATTGATCAATTTATGAAAATGATCTGACCAGCCTAGCAGAAACCTGACCCTGTGTTTACCTGTACTTACTAATTCATTGGTTAGAGTGACTTCATAGAACATAATTATTGTAAATAATGAGAATTGATTGAATATACGTACTTTATATATGTAATTTTTTTTTAAATGCATTTTTATTAAATAAAAAAATGCCTGGCTGAAGCCTTCCTTTTCATTCATCTGAATATTCATCAGATCTATAAATATTTATTTACTGTCTGCCAATTAAATGGTGTTAAGTTTCCTAGGCTGGGTGCCTTGGCTCACGTCTATAATCTTTGCACTCTGGGAGTCCAAGGTGGGAGGATCACTTAAGCTAAGGAGTTCATGACCAGCCTGAGCAAGAGTGAGACCCCATCTCTACTAAAAATAGAAAAATGAGCTTAGTTTTGTGGTAGGCACCTATAGTCCTAGATACTTAGGAGGCTGAAGCAGGAAGATCACCTGAACCCAGGAATTTTGAGGTTGTTGTGAATTAAGCTGATGCTATGGCATTCTAGGCAACAGAGTGAGACTCTGTTTCAAAAAATTAAATAAATTAATAAAAATCAGATCTATAGCCTTTTGGTCCTTGCTATTTTGCATCCTTGGGTAGATGGGCTTAACTTGGTGATTAGAAAGGGAGTTTATTTGTACCTGACCTGAGCTAAAGTTTTATTTTTTTTAACAGTTGTGTGGAGTTTGACTTGAATGTAAACAATATTGCTGGAATAAGAAACACATTCCTTCTCAGAACTTATGCATACCGTAAGTTTTTGGTTTGTTCCTAATTAATTATCAGCGTCTGTTTTTTCCATTTTCTTCTTTCCTTTTTAAAGACGTGTGTAGTAAATAGTGACATCTTGTTATGTTTAAGTAGAATAGAGTTATTTGCATATGTTGCTACACTAAAATCATTTACTACTAGTGTTACAGGTAAATCAGGTGCATTTAATAAATGATAATTTTTAAAAGGTAATTAAGTTAAATTTTAGAAGTAAGACATTTATGGTAAGCACAGTGTTTAATACACAGGGAGGCAATGCCTTTTTTTGGAATGGAGTTAGGAAATGATGTAAACTTTTAAAGAAACTGTAATATCTTGTTATCATTTTTAAGTTTTAATTTTACTTTCAGTTGAAAATCGAGTTCGTCCATTAGTGCTGGTGATTAAGAAGTGGGCAAGTCACCATCAGATAAATGATGCCAGTCGTGGTACTTTAAACAGCTATAGTCTTGTACTGATGGTTTTGCACTATTTACAAAGTAAGTATAATGGGTTTTTCCTTAATTTTTATAACTGAAATGCAGTTAAATTTTATTATGTTTTTTCTTATTGAATGTATATTTATGTAATATTGTTTTAAAAAGTTCTTGATAAGATCCACAAGGCCATAGTTCAAATTTTGTTGCTTTGAATGAATGTTTTAGAGATGTTATTCCCTGGAAAACATTATGAAGAAGTTTTACTTTGTTTTTATTTTTTGACAGTTATTCTGTAGCTACTTTGGTATTCAAAATACTTTTACCTCTGTATTGTGGACTCATTATCTTCAGGCAAACAAATGTTCAGAAAGCCTATAAAAATAAGCTCAAGCACCATCTGTCATGTTTTTTATTTTTTATTTGAGAAAAGAATTAAATGATTTTCCTGTCAATAAAAGAAACTTTTGATCTCTATGAGTTGCCCTCCCCAACTAGATTTTTTCTTTATAGGACTCTTGTGTTACATAACTAAATTTTAGTTAATCCAGTCACCTATTGTTTGTGAGACCATTCTGGTAAAAACCACATACTTTTGTTCCATGCATAGTGCAGAAAGTAGTAAGTGAACATTTGTAATTTGGGCCATTCAGAAAATGAGTGTGAGAATTTTTGTTGTATTGAATATTCCCTAGACATACAAGACATACTGAACAGATCTGATTTTGAAGTCTTTACTTTAATAGATAATAATTTGTGTACATAATCTAGGAAATAACAAGTAATTTTATACGTTATACTCAGCTGGATGCATACACTCTTTTGTAGTTATTAGACCAATGCTTTGAAATGTTTAATGATTAACTGCCCAACTGAACATGTATCTGGCAGCATGAAGATTGAGTCAAAGATTTGATGTTAATATACTGGAAGACCATTTACTAAGATGTTCATGGCCTCATCTGTTCTTGGTCGATGGTACTTCTGTAGATTAGAATCTTAGTTGCCGAAAAATACAATAACAGGGAAAAAACTATGGGTTCATGCATATAATGCTCTTAGTTGCCGAAGAATACAATAACGGGGAAAAAACTATGTGTTCTTACACATAATGCTCTTAGTTGCCAAAGAATACAATGACAAGGAAAAAAACTATGTGTTGCCACATATAATGCTCATTTGTTCATTCTATGGGCATTTATTAAATATCTACTAAATAAATGCTACATATTATTGGGACCTGGGAATATAGCAGTAACAAAATAGAAAAATCATTATTGTCTTCCTGAAACTTATATTCTGTACGTGTAAAACTAAACATTTCTACAGCTGTCACCTCCTAAAACATGAATTATTAAACAACTTGTGAGTTACCAATAAAATGAAACCTTTTTACTATTATTGTGTGAATTGAGGGTTGATAGAACACAATCAGCATATCATATGCAATGTAAGAAATTATTACACTGCAGTCATTAAGAAATACTTATTAGGTGGTACCTGAAGCTCAGTGAGTAGGTTGCTGGCCACATACACCTAGGCTGGCGGGTTCAAACCCAGCCTGGGCCAGCTAGAAAACAATGACAACTGCAACAACAAAAAAATAGCTAGGCATTGCGATGGGTGCTTGTAATCCCAGCTACTTGGGAGGCTGAGGCAAGATAATTGCTTCAGACCCGAGTTTGAGGTTACTGTGAGCTGTGAGGCTACAGCACTCTATCCAGGGTGACAGCTTAAGACTCTTGTCTCAAAAAAAAAAAAAAAAAAAAACCAATTTAAAAATATCCTTTTATTGAATTGATTGATGCAGTGAGAGAGATAACAGTGACAATATTAGCAGTTTTGTCAAAGGTAGTAGAAAAATCAGAACTGAGAAAGTTGTAATAATTTGGTGCCCTTATAGCAGTGTTTCTGTACTAAGGGTATTTGGGAACTGGGAGAAGGAAAAGGCACATTTTTCTTGGCGCGTAGATCAGAGATATTCAGGGTTGTGGATTACAATTTTGTTTAACACACAATTCCTGGGAGACTATGCTTCTTTGGATAGGAATTGGAGGGATGTTGCCCAAATTCAGAATTCTTTTGTAGTGAGTAACTTTTACTAAGACAAGTATAGAAATAGTTAGGGACACAAGAAAAGATTGTCCTACCAGTGCCTTCATAAAGAACAATTCAGAGATGAGAAGCGTTGTCAGGAATTCTTAATTTTGTTTCAGAAATATTGCATTTAAAATAGTAGCTAAAATGTAGTGATACTGAAGTAATTATATAGAAAATCCTGAAAATTGGGATTGCGCCTTTGGCTCAGTGAACAGAACGCCAGCCCCATATACCGAGGATGGCTGGTTCAAACTCGGCCCTGGCCAAACTGAAACAAACAAAATAGCTGGGCGTTGTGGCGAGCTCATACAGTCCCAGCTACCTGGGAGACTGAGGCAAGAGAATCGCCTAAGCCCAGGAGTTGGAAGTTGCTGTGAGCTGTGTGACACCACGGCACTCTACCGAGGGTAGTAAAGTAAGACTCTGTCTCTACAAAAAACCCCACAACCTTCTTAAGTAAATAGTATTTTTACATTTTCTTTTACTTGTACATTATGAAATAACTTTTAGATTTCAAAAAATAAATGTCAAGAAAAAAAAATTGGAGTTTTTATTTTGTTAAGTATCAGAACCATGGAAGTGCTACTGATTGCTATCATGACTTCATAAAAGATGGTACATATTAACATCAAAAAGTAAAGATAGACCCTCAGCCTCCAGCCTTGGTGTATGTGGCTGGCTCTCTATTCACTGAGCTATGGGCACTGTCTTAAAATAGCAGTTTTGAAAAATGAGAAAATGGGGCTTGGTACCTGTAGCTCAGTGGCTAAGGACTCCAGCCACATGCATTGGAGCTGGTGGGTGGGAATCCAGCCCAGGCCTGCCAAACAACAATGATAACTACAACCAAAAAAATAGCGGGGTTTTGTGGCGGGTGCCTGTGTCCCAGCTACTTGGAAGGCTGAGGCAAGAGAATTGCTTAAGTCCAAGAGTTTGAGATTGCTGTGAGCTGTAATGCCACTATTTAGAGGGCAACATAGTGAGACTCTGTCTCCAAAAAAAAAAAAAAAAAAAATGACAAAACGGTGTTCACACTCGTGTACTTCTGGTCAGAGTCTCAGTTTAGTACAGCCTTCCTAGAAAGCACTGTTTTAATATTATCATTCATGTCATTTGACTCAGTGATTTCATTTCTAGTCTATCCTAAGGTAATAGTCAGTGATATGTATATATATATATATGTAAGGCCATTCTTTGTGATGTTTATCGGAATAAAGAACAATTAGAAGTAATCTTAAGTTTTCTAGAATAGAAGAGTGGTTACATTAATTATGATATATCCTAATATAAAATCTACATAGCCACTAACAGTCATGTTTTATAATATTATATAAGAAAATCCTCATATATACTAAGTGTTATAGACCTTGATGCCAATTTTATTTAAAAATAGTAACTATGTATATATATTTACAGGTATACAAATACTGAAAAGATATATGCTAAAATTTTATCAGGGTTTATTTATGGACAGTTGGATTTGTTTTCTTTATACTTCATTTATAGGTGTTTTATAATATATATTAAATAAAAATTATATTTAATTTACTTTTTATTTTTTATTTATTTTTTGAGACAGAGTCATCCTTGGTAGACTGCCATGGTGTCATAGCTCACAGCCATCTCAAACTCTTGGGTCAAGTGATTCTCTTGCCTCAGCCTCTAGTAGCTGGGACTGCAGGCGCCTACCACATGCCTGGCTATTTTTTTATTTGTTTGTTTTTTGTTTAGCAGGCCTGGGCCGGGTTTGAACCCAGCCCTCGTGCCTGTGGTCGAGGCTCTAACCACTGAACTATGGGAGCCCAGCCTGTATTTACTTTTAAATGATAGAATCAGATGAATTTTTTGACTTATCAAGAGAGACTTAAAATTATTTAAATGGACCAATGTTTTATTAGTCTCAATTTTAATATCATTTTTCTCTTTATTGCTGAAATGTTTCAAGCTAATCTTCACATTGCTGATCAGTCTTCATGTACACTGGTTTGTTTTTGTTTTTTTTTTTTTTGAGACAGAGCCTCAAGCTATTACCTTAGGTAGAGTGCTATGGCATCACAGCTCACAGCAACCTCCAACTCCTGGGCTCAAGCGAGTCTCTTGCCTCTGCCTCCCAAGTAGCTGGGACTACAGGCACCCACCACAATGCCCGACCATTTTTTGGTTGCAGCCGTCATTGTTGTTTGGCGGGTCTGGGCTGGATTCGAACCTGCCAGCTCAGGTGTATGTGGCTGGTGCCTTAGCCCGCTGAGCCACAGGTGCCGAGCCAATTCTTTTATTTTCAATTTCACTTATTTCTGATTTAATTTTGATCATTTCTTTTCTTCTGTTAGGTTTGGGATTGGATTGCTCTTCCTTTTCCATTTCTTTAGAATGATTCATTTGGTTATTGATGTGCTCTCTTTCTGGTTTGGATATAGGCATCTAATGTGATAAATTTCCCTCTTAGTACTACTTTTGCTATGTCCCACAGATTTTGGTAGCTCGTGTGATCATTGTTGTTGTGCTCTAGGAAGTTAATCATTTCCTTTTTTATCTCTTCCTTGACCCAACTGTCATTCAGCATAAGATTTTTAATTTACATGTCTTTGTGTGGGTATGAGAATTTTTGTTGGAGTTGAGTTCCACCTTTATTGCCCTGTGGTCTGAGAAGTTACAAGGTAAACTTCAATTCTTTTGATTCTGTTGAGGTTTGTTTTGTGTCCTAGGATATAATCAATTTTGGAGAATGTTCCATGAGGCAATGAAAAGAATTTATCTTTATCTTTGGGCTGGAGTGTTCTATATACATCTATCAAGCACAGTTGTTCAGGGGTCTCATTTAAGTCCCTTATATCTTTGTTTAATTTCTGTTTAGAGGATCTGTCCAGCTCTATAAGAGGAATGTTGAAGTCCCCTGCTATTATGGTGTTATGTGATATTATATTGCTCAGACTTATTAAAGTCTGTTTCAAGAATTTGGGCACATTTAAGTTGGATGCATAAATAGTTAGAATTGAAATGCCTTTTTTGACTTTAATTGCTTTAAATACATTTGTATCTGAAAATAAGATTGTAACCCCACTTTTCTTCTGAATTCCATTTGCCTGAAAAATTGTCTTTCATCCCTTGACCCTGAGTTTTAATTTGTCTTTTGAGGCACTTATCAATTATCTCACTAAAGATTAATGGCTTGAATTCCCAACTGAAGAGGCATAGGCTGGCTGATTATATAAAAATACATGCACCTTTTTGTAAAGACTCCCTCCCCTTAAGCTGCCAGCTTCACAGCCTTGTAATCTGAATTTAGCATACTTCATTCACTTTCTTATTTTCTGGCTTGTCTTTGCCCTGCTCAAATATTAGGCAGATAGATTATATACCTTAAAAATAAATATTGCAGTATAAAAATGTTAGTAATTAATGGAGGTTCTAGGAAATGGAATTTTACTGATTGAAGTGTCAAAACTTTCAAAAACATTATTCACACTCCACTGTTTTCATAAAACAAGTATTTGTATTGCTGTCACCAGGCATTTATATTTTTCTTATGATTCAGAAATCTTATTATAAATATGGTTTATTATGTTATGCAAGATACTCAGGAAGTTATTGAGAACATAGGTCTTTCATTAACTGTTTTTATTTTGTGTTGTTGCTGTTGGCCTGTGTGGTGCCATTAACATCTCTTCTTTGAGGGTTAGCTGTTTGTGTCCCATTGTCAGTTTGAATCTACCTGGGCAGTATGAATTATTTCATTTTTGTGTTTCTAATCTTCAAGGCTTGTGGTACCAAATAGCCAAACTATTTAGAATGACATCTTAATTAGAGTGAGCTGGGTTCTGAGCAAAGGTCTGGAAATCTATCCTGGGAGTAACGAATCTAGCTTTCGAATATGAATGTCATATATGTTCTGGCTGCTGGAAGGTTTTGTTTACTTGTTTACTGGTGCATGGCTGTGTTTCAGTGAGTTTGAGTGGTTGGAGTGGTTATTTCTGTGTTTATATCACCAAACCTGGATTGCATTTGTCCAGAGGTGTTGGCATATTCATGTGTGACATGCTCATACTGGAGAGGAAAGAGTGTTGCCCAGCTAGAGTCCGAACAGTGACTATTCTTTCCCTCTCTGGATATCAGCAGTGCTGGGTCCTCACTGCAGCAGGAAGAAGACTTGACTTTTTCTCCTTCCTGTCATTTTTTCTTCCTCCCACAGAGAAATTACTTGACATCTGTCAAAACCACACGAACTGTTGTCTGTTTGGTAGCATGGAAAAATGCAACCACATATTCCATGTGCTGGTAATCAGAGCAAAGAAAAGCATCTGCAGGGTTATCTGATGAAAGCAAAGAAAACCTAATTGATGCCCAATCTCCAAAGAAAGCTACCACCCTCTGGCTCCTGTCCCAGGGAAGGCGTTTGGTGACACAGGGAAGCCCTATGCTGAAATGCAGTGCTTGGGTTCAAGAAGAAGGACATTCCTGGCTTGCAGGTTCAGTCCTCAGTGATATCTTAGTAGGAACAGGATGGTCTACTGCTTACTGAGGGCATTCAGTCCAGCAAGTTATAGATTTGTATATCTTTGAGACCAGTGAAAAGGGCTTTCTGCTTTGTGCCATTAGCATCCTAAATACACCTGCTAAAAATGAGAGCTATCACCAATCATTTGTGGCCTCCCCTTTATTTATCTCTACAAATACTACTCTTTTCCTATTCCACCCCCACTCATCCCCCTCCCTTTCCCTTCTGGACCCTTTATGAAAGTGTATTTCAATTGAACCACTTGATACACATTGGCTGAGTATAAAGAGAGGCAAAACTGTTTGACCCCTCAGGCTTTTGGTCTGCTGACATGCTGACAGCACAGCTCAGACTGAGCTAAATGAGACGGTATCCACGGTGAGAGAGGTAGAATGCACCAGGTTTTTGTGCCAAGGGAAATGAAACAAGTGCCATACATCTGTGCATGTGTGAAGGCCATGATTTCTAAATTCTGAGCCTGAATTTATCATTACTAATCAACTTGCAAGAAAGACTAAGAATATATAAGAATAAGTGGCAAAATAAGATAAAACTCCAAAAGACTTAAAACTAAAACCAGATAGTAGCAATGGATTAGAGTAAAAAGATGCTTAATAATGAATTAATGTTTGAATTTGTTTGTTGTAATATCAGTAACTGGTTTTATAATTAAGCAATTATTTCAGCTTTTAAGGGGAAAGTTTTAAATCTCAAGGAGACCACAGATAATAATTCACATTATAATAATCATTATACTATGCACATAATAATTATGATGTGCCAACTTTTATGTATTCATATTCTTGTATTAGCAAAGTTTTAAGAGAAAAGTTTGGATGCTTTGCAAAAGAGTTGTTTTGTTATTCAAACATTAAGTCAATACATGGCCTTTGATGAAAAGTTATTGCTGTTAAAATTTTGAAGATTTTTTAATTGACGAGCATACTTCTCCTCATTTATTGGTAGAAAAAGGTTTGGCTCCTATATTTTATAAAGGTAATTACAGCTGTTTCTGGAGAAAGGTTGGGCTATAATTCCTCACCAATTCATGCAGGGACTAAACATTGACCTTGGGCACACAGCTGCCGTGTGCCATTTCAATTTGTATTAATCCAGATTTGTCTCTCGTGGGGTGATATTTAGACACAGGGATAAAATTATATTGAACATGAAAGAAGAAAATACTTGTGAAGACATGTTCAAAACACATGATACATCTGCCTTTATTCTGTACAGTTTGATTTTTAGTGTCTTTAATTGATTTATAATTTTGTTATGACCTTTGGGTGGATATGCCTTTTATGTAATATGCTCATTAAGGGATTCTGGAGCCTGATTCCTGAGTTGAAATTTTGGCATCAAAATAGTTATGTAATCTTGAAAAATTATTGAAACTCTCTGTGTCTACTTTCTTCATAGGATTGTTGCAGAATTATAGATAATCAATTTAAAGCATGTCATAGCTCAGTGCCCGGCACATGGTAAAAATACAACACACACAACTTCTTAGGTTGTCTTAGCTGCATATGAAGCCCCTATTTCTGAATAAATCCAGACAAACTGATACCTCCAAAAATAACTGAAAAGTCAGTTATTTTTGAAAGAGGCCTATAAGTGTTGCAAAGTTAGCCAGATTAAACACAACAAACAAAGCAAAGCAACAAAATCCGTGTCACAGTCACTCAGTAAGTATTTGCTGTAGCAAAGAGAATTGGATGTCAGGCATTAGGGAGCTTGTGGCCTCAGCCTCTCTGTGTTGGGTGTGGAAATTTAAGTAAATGTCACCACTGCCAAGTGTCCCATTCAGACTTTTAATTCCCTCTCTCTTGTCCCCACGGAACAGGCATCCATCCTACACGTGTGCCCTGACCAGTGCCAACAACCTATCCACGAGAGACCTCTTCTGATTACTGGACAGAAGTCTCAGGTCAGGCTGACATCTGCTTTTCTTGTTCTCAGCATCCTTCCTGGTTTGTCTTCTGTGCCTCTCCATATGTTGGCGGCTTACATATTTGAATATAGCTGTTTTCTCGTATTTTCTATTCCCTCCAGTTCCTAAACACACATTCACAATTCCTTTAACCTTTTTTAAACAACATGATTTCAAGACCTCTTATGCTATGACTGATGAACTTTGGAACTGAATTTATTTTAACTAGAAGTTTTATTTAGACACAAGTATTAGGGACCACCAAACTAGCAGCTTAAAAAAGAAAGGGGCTTATTTTTCTGTCATATAAAAGAAATCCTATTGCAGACAGGCCAGTGCCAGCACATCGACTTGGCAAATTTATCAGGGACCCAGGACCTTTTAGGCTCCCTCTCTTCCATTCTGTAGGTGTAACTCTCAAACACAGGCTCTGAAGGTGGCTATAGTAGCTACAGCCATTGTGTTGCTCTTCCAGGCAGGAAAAATAGTAAAGACAAAAAGCAAGGGGTACGACCTCTTGAGTCTGCCTCCCCTTTTAAGGAGCACCTCTGAACACATTATCAGCAACTCTGATTCTATCAAGAGTAGAATAAGAATATATATGTCTCTGGAAACTTGACTTCTAGAAAGGGTGCCTATCAATTAAAATATCAGATAAAAAGTACAGAGAAGTCTTTACTTGAACAGAACTTTGTTTATTTAATTCCTTTGAGCTCGGAGCCAATAATCTTAATGTTTACAAGGCTTCTTACCTATTTAAAGTTGAAACCTTCTTTTTAATGGACTATTTTACGTTCTGCACTCTACAAATGTACAAATGCAATAGGCCCATAGACCAGCCTTGGGTTAGACTAATTTTTTCATGAAGATGTGACTTACTAAGATGCCTATCAGTAAGTGGCATAGTTGTAACATTTTAAGGTTTAAGTCCATGTGTGAAGTTCTTTATGAAATATGTATTAATACCATTGATAGTTTTAAAAAATCATCCGGAGTACAGAGTCTTGCTGGGATAGATGGCACCTAGCAAGTTCGTCTAAGCACTTTGCTGTTAACATCCCTTTCTGCCTCAAAGATCCCAGATCTCATTGGAAGGATGGGATTTCCACCACCCTTCCCCCAATAGTGTAGTGGTACTCTAGGAACAACTATAAGTAAAAGCAAAGAAAATGTATGCTTACTCTCCAAGAAATCCTGGAAATTTGAACCTTCTTTATGAAAGAGAAAGGAGATGACATAGAAGAAGTAATTGACACATCACAGACAAACACCAATTCATACATCCTGGCCTCAAGGAAGCCCAGACCTAGCCAGCTCACATGTGGTTCCACATCCAGGGCCCTCTTCTGCCTAAGCCTCCTGAATGCTGGTAATATAATTAGTAACTTATTTTTCCCCCTAGAACCCAGAGAAGATCCTCAAGTAGTTAATTCTCTGGGATCTTTAAGACAAAGAATTGGTCCCAGCACTTAGAATGTTGGCAATTAACACCACTTGTAAGGCCAACTTGGAGTACACAATTTCTGTGGTTATTTCTCCATCTTCGTGTTCAGATTAGAATTGGAATCCTATAAACTCATATCTGCCTGCT
Organism: Arctocebus calabarensis; assembly: GCA_963573935.1. NCBI lineage: Eukaryota > Metazoa > Chordata > Mammalia > Primates > Lorisidae > Arctocebus > Arctocebus calabarensis. The sequence continues at coordinate 12,899 of CAUYON010031631.1, forward strand.
TCTCAAATGTCTGTCTTTCCAAAATAGACGAGAAAGGGAAGTAGGACCACAATCCAGAAACAGATGGGTAAATGCAAACCGTGTCTGGTGTCTCTGGATTCTTAATGGACTCTGAAAGGATTCTGTTGAGTCACTGAAGGCTTCTATTCAGCTGTTTTTTAAAATAATTTTATTAAATCATAATTGTATACATTGGTGCAATCGTATGGCAGAATGTGCTTCATATACAATCAGAAATATTTTGATCGTACTGTTAGAGATAGCCTTCATAGCATTTTCGTGATCACATATAAAGACATTGATACTCTACATTCAATAATTTTCACCAGTACCCTGCTAAGATGCACCGTAGGTGTGATCCCACTAATTGCTCTCCCTCCACCAATCCTCCCCCCTCCCCTCCCTTTCCCTTTTCCCTATATTCTTGTGCTATAATTGGGTTTTAGCCTTTATATGCAAGCTATAAATTAGCTTCATAGTAGGGCTGAGTACATTGGATACTTTTTCTTCCATTCTTGAGATACTTTGCTAAGAAGAATATGTTCCAGCTCCATCCATGTAAACACAAAAGAGGTAAAGACTTCATCTTTCTTTAAGGCTACGTAGTATTCCATGGTATACATGTACCACAATTTTTAATCCATTCGTGGATTGATGGGCATTTGGGGTTCTTCCATGACTTAGCAATTATGAATTGGGCTGCAATAAACATTCTGGTACAAATATCTTTATTATGATGTGATTTTTGGTCTTCTGGATATATACCTAATAAAGGAATTATAGGATCGAATGGCAGATCTATTTTTAGATCTCTAAGTATTCTCCAA
>CAUYON010031632.1:0-18165 GCA_963573935.1 Arctocebus calabarensis
GTCCCAGCTACTAGGGAGGCTGAGGCAAGAGAATGGCTTAAGCCCAAGAGCTGGAGGTTGCTGTGAGCAGTGTGACGCCACGGCACTCTACCCAGGGCGATAAAGTGAGACTCTGTCTCTACAAAAAAAAAAAAAAAAAAAAGAAAGAAATAATGAAGTCATTTAAAAATATAATTTAGAGAAGTGTACCATCTAGTTCTTAGGTTTTGTCTTTATTGAAAGACAAGAAATAGTACTATTTCTTTTACCATTTGGCTTAGGTTATTAAAATAACTTTGAGGGCTGTAGCACATGCAACTGTAATTATTATCGAGGATGCAATAGAGAAGATGAGAATTACACTTGAGCTTTTGGTCATGAAGGAAAACCTTGTTATTGAATGCAAGTATGGTTATATGAAAACACTGTTTACTTAGTTTTTTACTAATCATATTTAACCTGCCAAGTGAGTTAAACTTGACTTATTCTAACTAATATCAAACTAAATACTGTAGTATCGGCTCGGCGCCTGTAGCTCCAGAAGCTAAGGCGCCAGCCACATACACCAGAGCTGGCGGGTTTGAATCCAGCTCGGGCCCACCAAACACCAGTGACAACTACAACCAAAAAATAGCCGGGTGTTGTGTCAGGCACCTGTAGTCCCAGCTGCTTGGGAGGCGGAGGCAGGAGAATCTCTTAAGCCCAGGAATTGGAGGTTGCTGTGAGCTGTGATACCACGGCACTCTACCCTGGGAGACAGTTTTTAACACTCTTGTCTCCGCCCTCCCACAAAAAAAAAAAAAAAAACAAAAAACTTCACTATTATCTTTTTTTTTTTTTTTTTTTGAGACAGTCTCAAGCTGTTGCTCTGGGTAGAGTGCTATGGCATTACAGCTCACAGCAACCTCAAACTCTTGGGCTTAGGTGATTTTCTTCTACTTCATCCTCCTGAGTAGCTGGGACTCCAGGCGCCCGCCACAAGACCCGGCTATTTTTGTTGTTGTTGCAGTTTGGCTGGGGCCGAGTTCGAACCTGCCACCTTCAGTATATGGTCACTGAACCACAGGTGCCACCCTACATATTTTAATAAGATTATTTTTTCACTTTTTAATTCTAGATTCTTAAGCAAAACGATTCTGGAGCAAAGTATTAGGGTGAATTTGGTTCTTTGTGAATAAGCTAGTCATACAGTTAGTGTTATGTGGTGATGATAATTAGCTCTATTGCTTTTAATCATATTTGAAGCAAAGTACTATGGGACTTTGGTTTAGGATATTAAATGAATTATTATGCCTTCATTTGTTAACTTGGAATACATAACTTTTTATTTTAGGCCAGCTTCTTCAGGTGGTCAGAGCAGCCAATGGTGCCCAATATATCATTCAGCCTCAGCAGTCTGTGGTTCTACAACAACAGGTTATACCACAAATGCAGCCAGGTGGAGTACAAGCTCCTGTTATACAACAGGTAAAAGAATCTTCCCTGATGATTACCATGAGGGTCCTTTTTCTTCTATATGGATTCCCTAGTTGGGTCTCTTTTTTTCCTTATGGCTATATGTACACAAATTCTTTGACTCTTCTCTAGTACTACACACCCTGTCATTTTAAATTTCATAGTTGAGCGTGTTTAATTTAAAACTGACTTATTGTTACCTCTGCCCATCCTTCATCATCCCCCTGAATATGCTTTACTGTCAGTGGCAGCATGCTCAGTCTAGCCTCCTACGGTGATCATTTGGCCTTCATTCAACAAGTATAACAGCTCCTCAGTATGAGTGTTTTCTTAAGGAACTGGGACTTAGGAGTAAACAAGGACATGAATATAGTTTCATGATGTCTGTGTATTTTCCGGAAGGGGTATATGGAATCATCCACTATCCAAGGTATTAATAAGTCTTACCAATTCTTTTTTTCTTTTTTTGAGACAGAGTCTCATTGTGTCACCCTCAGTAGAGTGCTGTGGCGTCATAGCTCACAGCAACCTCAAACTCTTGGGCTTAAGCGATTCTCTTGCCTCAGCCTCCCAAGTAACTGGGACTATAGGTGCCCGCCACAATGCCCAGCTGTTTTTGTTTTTTTCAGTTGTCATTGTTTAACTGGCCTGGGCTGGGTTTGAAACTGCCAGCTTTGGTGTATGTGGCTGGCACTGTAACCACTGTGCTACGGGCATGGAGCCAAGTCCTGCCAATTCTTTTTTTTTTTTGGTAGAGACAGAGTCTCACTTTATCGCCCTCGGTAGAGTGCCATGGCGTCACACAGCTCACAGCAACCTCCAACTCCTGGGCTTAGGCGATTCTCTTGCCTCAGGCTCCTGAGTAGCTGGGACTACAGGTGCCTTCCACAACTGGCCTGGCTATTGAGGCAGTTTGGCCGGGTGGGCTTTGAACCCACCACCCTCGGTATATGGGGCCGGTGCCCTTACTCCTTGAGCCACAGGCGCCGCCCCCCCTACCAATTCTTAATAGTCTCTTTCTCTCTTTCTGTCACCTTTCCTCTCCCCCTCTCCTCTTGTTTTGGTGGCAGGGGGAGTGCAGTTTTGCCATGTTTGCAATGCCTATATTTGAAAATTGTTTTCTTTTTTCAGTTTTTCATGTCATTTCCTTAGTTCATACTGTCGTAATTTATTACAAATAGCGTATTATCCTGTTTACTGATTTCCCTGCTTTTAGTCTTTTGCCCTCCTAATCCGATTGATTATAGTCATCTTTCTAAAAAGACCTAAAATTTTTTTTAGCAGTTTTTGGCCGGGGCTGGGTTTGAACCCGCCCACCTCTGGCATATGGGGCTGGCGCCCTACTCCTTTGAGCCACTGGCGCCACCTGACCTAAAATTTTTTTAGGGACTTCCCATTACCTATTGAAAAACGCCTAAACAACTTAACATGATTTATATGAGATCTCTTTTGGGATTGTCTTTTCTTTGTACTCTTCAGGTGTCTGGTATTTCTTGCCATGCTTCCAATTATTTGCTTCAGCTACTGTTTACTTGTGTGCTAGGTTTATACTCCTGTACTGTGAGGACAAAAATAGTTATTTTCTTGAGGGACTTAGATACTTTAAAAAAAGAGACAAACATAGAAACACCTAATGTCTATGTAAACAGTATGATGATAGAGGCAATATCAGAGCAGGAATATTAATCCAGCCTTAAATCTTTGCAAAACTGTGTGCTGCTGTCACTTTGGTTTTCACTTTGATACTCTTTTCTTTAGAATGTTGCCTTTGGCTTTCCATCCACCAACTTCCTCTACTGCCCCCAAGCCAACAAACCAATGAAATAAACCTGGCAAATCTCTTTAGAGCACACACAGAAACTCAGATATTACCTACTAGAAAGAGTTCTGTGACCTTGTTCTCAAGCTGAATTTTATATCTTCTCCTGTTTCTCATAACTTCTGTTACGTCTTTTATCTTTATTTGTTAATGCTTTGCCTGTCTACCATTAATTTATAAACGTCTTAAAGGAAATACTTAACGATGTTTGCATTTCTTGAATCTAATGGCAAGTAACAGGCGTTCCGTGCTCTTTGTTAATGAATAACTTCAATTATAAATAGGTGAATTATAATACATAAAGTGATTTTTGTTACTACATTGTTTTAGAGTTGTGGTTTACTTCAGTATCATAGATGCAGAACCCTAGAACTGGACTGTTGGTTCTCAGCTGTAGTTGCATGGTAGAATCATCTGGAGTGCTATAAATAAAACCTGTATCTTTTAACTCACACTCATGAAATCAGAAAATTAGCAGTGGAGCCTAAGTATCAGCACTTTTTTAAACTACTACATGGTTATAATTTACAGTCCAGTTTGAAAACCATTGATCCTAGTCTAATGGTGAAGTGGTACAAGCCAAGAGAGGTTAAATAACTTATTACTATAACTATATTGACTATTAGGCAAAACTAGGCCTTGGTCTTTCGATGGTCAATTACGTGTTTTTCACTTGGAGATAGTGTAGTCTAATAGTAAGAGCATGGGCTCTGGACCAGAAAGCCTAGATTTAAAGTTTGCCTCTTAGTGACTGCAAGTGTTTTAAGTTACTGAGTATCTTAAGTATCTAAGCAAGCAGATAAACTTGCATAACTCTTGGCTGGTATCTGGCATAGTCCTAGTAAATGCTCAATAAATGAAGCAGTTAGTCTTGAGAAAATCCTTTTCCTTCAGAAATTTGAATGAAAAATGGAAATTTAGTGCATCAGTCTACAAGCTAAACATTGCTTTTGTACTATGTATGAGATAGTTTTCTGGTGACTCTTTAGCCTTATTTATATGTACCGTATTTGATCCTCTTAACTCGTTTTTGTATTATGTGGTTTTCTTTTGCGATAGGTACTGGCTCCTCTTCCTGGAGGGATTTCACCACAGACAGGCGTTATCATCCAGCCACAGCAGATTTTATTTACGGGAAATAAGACTCAAGTTATACCTACAACAGTGGCAGCACCTACACAAGCCCAAGCACAAATAACTGCAACTGGCCAACAGCAACCACAGGCCCAACCTGCTCAAACACAAGCTCCATTGGTGTTACAAGTTGATGGAACTGGGGATACATCTTCTGAAGAAGATGAAGATGAAGAAGAAGACTTTGATGATGATGATGAAGAGGAAGACAAAGAGAAAGATGGAGCTGACGATGGGCAGGTGGAAGAAGTAAGTTTCTAGTAAAAGATGTGAAATAATCTACTCATTTGCATGGTGTCAAACTAAGGAATTTTATCCTGTTTTTTCAGAGGCTGTTTGATGTTGTATAACAGGATTTTAAAGATCAAGTTAAATTGTTCTGACTTTATTAAGATTGTTCTGGCTATATTTATCTTTATAAAATATATGTTTTTCTATAGCTGAAAAAATGAATGTATACCAAGCTAAATTGTATTAATATAGTGGAGAATGTGCAAATAATTGCAACTCTTTGGCTCATGCATTTATAATGTGGCTTAAAGCTAAGACATTGGTAGAATAGACTGATGTAGCTAATCTTTTGCTTCAATAATTCATTATCAAGGGTGGTGCCTGTGGCTCAAAGGAGTAGGGCGCCAGCCCCATATGCTGGTGGTGGCAGGTTCAAACCCAGCCCGGCCAAAAACCGAAAAAAAAAAAAAAAATTCATTATCAATTCCTTAATAATCTTATCTATTTCGGGTATCTGTCTTCTTCTAGAAGCATTTAAATATGTCTTTGTTTTCCTTACTGTTCAGCTTAATCGTGTCTGATATTTGCCCATTACAATTGTCAATCATTGCCTTGTTTAGCCTAAGATGTAGTTGTCGTGTTTTTCTCAGTATAAAGTTTTTTAAATAACCTAAGTAGTTTTTTAAAAAGAAATACTTTCTTATTAAATATTAAAAAGTATTTTAGGATATAAGTACACTGGTGCCCAACATCTAGTTTTAAAAAAATTCCATTTAAGTCCCCTGGGTACTTCTCCCCAGTCCCATTCTCTTCCTTCTGCCATCAGAGTACCCATGCTCACTCATTTTGTGTTTATCATTAATTGCCTTTATATATTCCCAGGTATATTTATTTATTTATTTATTCATTTATTTTATTTTTGAGACAGAGCCTCAAGCTGTTGCCCTGGGTAGAGTGCTGTGGCATCATATACCATGTATATTTATAATTCTAACTAGCGTATTGTTTAGTTTTACATGTCCATTTATAACCTGAATGGAGTAACACCGTATGCTTTTGCAAGTTGCTTTTTTCTTTTCTTTTCTTTTTTTTTTTTTTTGTAGAGACAGAGTCTCACTTTATCGCCCTCGGCAGAGTGCCCTGGCGTCACACAGCTCACAGCAACCTCCAGCTCCTGGGCTTAGACAATTCTCTTGCCTCAGCCTCCTAAGTAGCTGGGACTACAGGCACCCGCCACAACGCCCAGCTATTCTTCTGTTTTGCAGTTCAGCCGAGGCTGGATTTGAACCCACCACCTTCGGTATATGGGGCTGGTGCCCTACTTGATGAGCCACAGGTGCCGCCCACAAGTTACTTTTTTCTTTTACTTAAGACAGATTCCTGAGGTTAATCTAATTGTCACTTAGAGCAACAATTACTTTCACTGCTGAATGCATCATAATTTATTTATTTATTTATTTTTTATTTTATTTTATTTTATTTTTTTGGAGACAGAGCCTCAAGCTGTCATCCTGGATAGAGTGCTGTGGCATCACAGCTCACAGCAACCTCCAATTCCTGGGCTCAAGCGAGTCTCCTGCCTCTGCCTCCCAAGTAGCTGGGACCTCAGGTGCCCGCCACAATGCCCGGCCATTTTCTGGTTGCAGCCGTTGTTGTTTGGTGGGCCTGGGCTGGATTCGAGCCCACCAGCTCAGGTGTACGTGGCTGACGCCTTAGCCCGTTGAGCCACAGGTGCCAAGCCACATCATAATTTATTGAATAATTTTTCTGATCTGGTGGACATTTGGAATGTTTCTAATCATTTACAGTTGTAAACACTTACAACATATTCTAGTGTGTGTCATCTGCAGGCACATATGCTAGAATATTACCCCTAAACATTGAATTACTAATGATCCTGAGGCATGGGTATCTTCAACCTTATAGTAAAATATCAAATTACTCTAGCCATTCAGTACATAATTGTGCATATGTCCACAGATCCTTGTCAGTACCTGCATACTGTTAGGCTTCTTAATTTTTGCTAGTTTGATAGGTAGAAAATGGTGTCTTATTTTTGGTTTTAGTTTGCATTTCCTTGATTACTAATGAGTTTCTACCTCTTTTTATGTACTTATTTACTATTGGTGTCTTATGTGGAAGTGCTTGTGTAGGTCTCCTACCCATTTTAATTCCCTTAATTCTTTAGAGTTTTGATGCTGCCCTAAGTGACTTTGTTTTCTCTCTCTTTCTTTTTTATTTTGTGACAGAGTCTCACTTTGTTGCCCTTGGTGGAGTGCCGTGGCGTCATAGCTCCGCCGGGCGTCATAGCTCACAGCAACTCCAAACGCTTGGGGTGAAGTGACTATCTTGCCTCAACGTCTCAAGTATCTGAGATTCCAGGCGCCCACCACAATACCTGGCTACTTTTTAGAGACAGGGTCTTGCTCTGGCTCAGGCTTGTCTCGAACCTGTGAGCTCAGGCAATCTGCCCACCTTGGCCTCCCAGAGTGCTAGGATTACAGGCATGAACCACCATGTATATTTATAACTCTGGCCCAAGTGACTTGTTTTCATTACATTTTCCAAGTGTTTTTTGGTAATATGGAGTTGTGTAGAGACTATAGGCCTTTTATTTATTTATTTATTTATTTATTTATTGGTATGTAAATTTATGAAGTACAAGTGCAGATTTATTACCTATCTTGTGGCCAGTAGGACTTTCAGGTTATGAAATGTGTAGAGCTTTTAATATTGAAAATCCTTGAACCAACCTTTTTTCTAATATCTTTGTGAATTCTAATATGTGGGTCATTAAGTTCTCAGATACATAAAAATCAAGCAAGATAGGCTTGGCGCCAGCCACGTACACCTGAGCTGACGGGTTTGAATCCAGCCCCGCCAAACAACAATGACGGCTGCGACCAAAAAATGGCCAGGCGTTGTGGTGGGCGCCTATAGTCCCAGCTACTTGGGAAGTGGAGGCAAGAGACTCGCTTGAGTCCAGGAATTGGAGGTTGCTGTGAGCTGTGATGTCATAGCACTCTATCCAGGGTGACAACTTGAGGCTCTGTCTCAAAAAAAAAAAAAAATCAGCAAGATAAAATCTTCATGGACAGAAACAAATGAAGCCCTCCTAGCAACATACATGGGTGAATCAGCTGTGTTTCTTGGAAGTAAAATAATGGACCGTAACATGGCCTGTCTCAGAATCTTTGTAGTGATCTATGTAATGTATCTGTAGATTCTTTTCTATCTTCTGTGTAGATCAGTGGTTCTCAACCTTCCTAATGCTGCGACCCTTTAATGCAGATGGTGACCCCCAGCCATAAAATCATCCTATCTCTAGGCCAGCGGTTCTCCACCTGTGGGTTGCGACCCCTTTATAACAGTGAAAATGCATCCTGCATATCAGATATTTACATTACAATTCATAACAGTAGCAAAATTATAGTTATGAAGTAGCAACGAATAATTTTATGGTTGAGAGTCACCATAGCATGAGAGAACTGTATTAAAAGGTCACAACATTAGGAAGGTTGAGAACTCTCCACTGATGTAGACAATCACATCACATGAGCAAAATAGCAGTTTTTCTTGCCTTGCAGGCTCTGTTCCCTAGATCTTGTTCTAAAACTTAAAAGTAATATTTTCTGTGTCTCATTAAGTATAATGATTGTGGTAGATTTTTTGTGATATCTTTATTGGGTTAAGGAATTTCCCTTCTTTGTTTTGTTAATAAATGTTGAGTTTTATTAAACACCTTTTCTCTAGCTGTGAAATAATTATACAGTTTCTCAACCGTAATCTTTTATTTTGGAAGAATCTCATTAATTTATTTTCTATTTATAAACCAATTTTGTGTTCCTGGGATGGTATAGCTTGATCAATATATATTACCCTTTTTATCAGTTGCTGAATTCACTTTATTCAGGACTTTTTCATGTATATTCATGAATTATTGTCTGTGATTTTCTTTTCTTACAATCTTACCAAGTTTTCCAGTTTGAGGAGTGAAGTGAATTTTGAGGAGTATTCCTTCTACCCTGAACTTTTTTTTTTAAGATTGTACTTAATTCTTCTGTGAATATTTGTTAAAGCATGCCATTACAAATGTTAGCAAAGTAATCTTGTTCCATTCAAGTTTTCTATTTCTTTTTGAGGCAGTTTCCATAAGTTATGCTTTTCTTGGACTCTCTCTATATAAATTTTCAAATTGATTTGTCATAAAGTTAATTATGTTATCTTTTTGATTTTAGAATCATTTGTAGTTATTTCCATTTTTTCCTAATTTCTAGTATTGTGCCATCTCATTCATTTTTCCCTGTTTAGTCTTGCCATAGCTGTGTTGATTTCTTCAATGTTTTCAAAGAATCAGTGTTTAGCTTTATTTATTCTCTACTGTGCTTTTTCCCATTTTATTACTTTGTATTCTGACTTAACGGTAGAGAATGTGATTTGTGTGATGTGTGACTCCTTGGAAATTAGATGAGACTTAACTTGATGTGATCAATTTTGTGTATGTTCTATATTTGAAAAGACTTTTTTCTGTACTTGTTTGGTGCTGACTTCTGTGTATGTCTGTTAGATTTAGATTGTCATTAGGTTTATTCAGACAGATTATATCTTTCTTAATATTTCTTGCATGCTTGATCCATTTTCAATTACTGAGTAAGGTCTGTTCAGATCTCCAACTATGATAGTTGATGTATTTCCTCTTGCGTTTCTGTTATTTTTCCTTTTTATATTAAGAGCCAAAAAAAAAAAAGAGTGCTTATTAGCTTAAAATTATTTTTTTCTGTTAGTGAATTGAACCGTTTATGATCACATAGTATCTTGCTTTATTTCTAGTATATATATATATATTTTTTTTTCAACTTGAAAGTCTGTGTGATACTAAATAGAGCTACACCAGCTTTGGTTTGGTTAGTGTTACCCTTTTTTATTATTTCACTTTCAAGCTTTTTGGATTTTGAAACTCTTTAGGTCTATCTTTTGCTATTTAGAATATTGTTCTTTATGTTATTGTGTTAGAAACTTTATATCAACAGACTATTCAGTAGGGAAAGAATAGTTTTTTCAACAAGTGTGATGCTTGGACATTGAAATAGCCACATGGAAAAGAGTTCAAGTTGGACTTTCTACCTCACACTATATACAAAAATTATATCAAAGTGAATCAGACACCTAAATCTAAGCTAAACTTATAAAACTTACAGAAAAAAACATTTTTTAGAAAAAAATCTTTATAATCTTGGATTTGATAGTGGTTTCCTGGATATCATACAAGAATCAAAGGAAAAGTGGATCCCATAGAATATAAACTTGGGCATCCAGGCTCGGTGCCTATAGCTCAGTGGCTAGAGCGCCAGCCACATACACCGGAGCTGGCAGTTTCGAATCCAGCCTGGGCCTGCCTAACAACAGTGACAGCTACAACCAAAAAATAGCTGGGCCTTGTGGCAGGCACTGGTAGTTCCAGCTAGTTGGGAGACTGAGGCAAGAAAATTACTTAAGCCCAAGAGTTTGAGGTTGCTGTAAGCTGTGATGCCACAGCTCTACGGAGGGCAACAAAAAAAAGAAAAAAACAAAAAAGAAATAAAACTTCTGCATCCAAGGACAATATCAAGAAAGTAAAAAGACATCCTTCAGGATGGGAGAAAATATTTACAAATCATATCTGATAAGGGGTTTACTATCCAGAATGTATAAAGAACTCTTACAGCTCAACAGGACTACTGAATCAAACATGGGCAAAGGATTTGAATAGACATTTCTCCAAAAAGTAATATATAAGTAGCAAGCATACAAAAAACATGGTCAGCATCATTCATTTAGAGAAAGGCTGAACAAAACCACATTGAGATTCCCTTTCGCACCTACTAGGATGGGTATTATCAAGAAAGAAAAATGCTGGCAAGGATGTGGGGAAATTGGCACCCTTGTGCATTGCTGCAAAACAGTTTGGTGGTTCATCAAAAGTTAAGCATGGAATCAACCATAATGACGCAGCAGTTCTCCTCTTAAGTGTGTATGCAAGATAATTAAAATTGTATTCAGACAAAAACTTGTATGTGAAGGTTCATAGCAGCACTGTTTATAATATTTAAAAAGTATAAACAACCCAGAGGGATCTGTCAGCTGATGAATGGACAAAGTGTGATATAATCTATACAGTGGAATATTATTTAACCATAAAAAGAAATGAAATAATTGATAACATGCTACAATAGGGATGAACCTTGAAAACCTGCTAAGAAGCCAGACACAAAAGGCCACATATATTATTCCGTTTATATGAAATGTCCAGAATAGGCAAATCCATAGAGACAGAAAGCAGTTTAGTAGTTGCCAGGGGATGGGGGAAATGGGGAGTGAGTGAGTGTTGAATGAATAAAGGTAGTGAAATGTCCCAGAACTACATAGTGTGGAGATGTTTGCATACATTTTGAATGTTCTTAGTGAACCTACATTGTACATTTTAAAATGTGAAAATTTTGGCACTGTCCATAGCTCAGTGGGTAGGCCGCCAGCCACAAACACTGAGGCTGGCAGGTTCAAACCCGGTCCAGGCCTGCTAAAACAACAATGACAACTGCAACAAAAACAACAAAAGTAGCCAGGTGTTGTGGCGGGTACCTGTAGTCCCAGCTACTTGGGGGGCTGAGGTAAGAGAATCTCTTAAGCCCAAGAGTTTGAGTTGCTGTGAGCTGTGATGCCACAGCTCCCTACCCAAGTGACAGCTTGAGACTCTGTCTCAAAATAAAAAGAAAAAAAAAAGGTTTTGAATTTTATGTTATGTGAATTTTACCAATAAATTGTTTTTATTTTACATTGGTGGTATCTATTTTAAATTATAGAAAATATATATACATCACTTCTGTGTAAGTATAGGTGTAAATGTAATATAATTTTGATTATTTTTCATTCTACTTTTGTCTATTAGAAGTTTGTTAGTTTAAAAAAAAAAGGAAATCTGAGTTGTATATTTTATCTTCTGCCGCAATTGAGGTGAAGTTTAACATAGTTGGTCATTTTATGTTCTAGTTAATTTTTAGATTAACCCTTAATTCTCTTTGATACTGAAATTTCCTACTCCATCTTGTGCCTTTTTCTTTTCTTTTTTTGTAGAGACAGAGTCTCATAGAGTCTCCCTCGGTGGAGTGCCATGGCATCACACAGCTCACAGCAGCCCCCAGCTCCTGGGCTTAGGTGATTCTCTTGCCTCAGCTTCCCAAGTAGCTGGGACTATAGGTGCCTGCCACAATGCCTGGCTATTTTTTTGTTTTGCAGTTCGGCTGAGGCAAGGCTTGAACCCACCACCATCGGTATATGGGGCTAGCGCCCAACTTGATGAGCCACGGGCCCCACCCTTCTTTTTTTGAGACAGGGTCTTTCTCTTTCTTCCAGGCTTGAGTGCAGTGATATCATCAAAGCTCATTGAAGCCTCAAACTCTCGTGCTCAAGTGATTTTCCTGCCTCAGCCTCTTGAGTAGCTGAGACTACTACCACACCCAGCTAATTAAAATTTTTTTTTTTTTTTAGAGATAAGGTTTTACTATGTTGTTCAGGCTGCTCTTGAACTCCTGTCCTGGAGCAGTCCTCCCACCTTGGTCTCTTCCTTAAGTGCTAGGATTACGGGAATAAGCCATTATACTTGGTCCTCTGCCTTTTAAAATTTTTAATCTGATTCTTTCTTGAGTCTTGCTCTGTTGCCCAGTTAGTGTAGTGGCGGTGTCATAGCTCATTACAACCTCAAACTCTTGCCCTCAAACAATCCTTCAGCCACACAAGTAGCTGGGACTAAAGTAAAGATCTATGCCACCAAGGCTGGCTACTTTTTCTGTTTTTTATAGAGACAGAGTGTCTCAGGAGCTTTTGCTAAGGCTGATTCCAAGTGATCCTCCCATCTTGGCCTCCCAAAGTGGTAGGATTACTGGTGTACTGCACCCAGCCCAAACTCTGAATCTCGAGTATGCCTCTGCCATAACCATCATAAGGGTGTGATAAAGAATAAAGGGAAATAAAATTGAACATCTTTTCAGACTATTTTAATTATATTTAATTTCCTGCTGAAATTTCAGAAACATTGGCAAACTCTAAATTAATAGTTAATAATGTTATATTCTCGATGTATGTGTGCCACTTGGTTCTCAAAGAACATCAAAGTCATTGTATTTCTTTGCATTTTACATATTTTATAGTAATGTGTTAATAAATAACTCTTCTCTTTTATCTGTAGGAGCCCCTCAATAGTGAAGATGATGTGAGTGATGAGGAAGGACAGGAACTCTTTGACACAGAAAATGTTGTTGTATGCCAGTATGATAAAGTAAGGACTTCATCTTCATATTACTGATGTTATTTCTGTTAAAAATTTCTTCTCTCAAAAAAAAAAAAAAAATTTCTTCCCTAGGGTTGTGCCTGTGGCTCAGTGGGTGAGGCGGGTTCAAACCTGGCCCCGGCCAAACTGCAACAAAAAAATAGCCAGGTGTTGTCCCAGCTGCTCAGGAGGCTGAGGCAAGAGAATCGCCTAAGCTTGAGAGCTAGGTTGCTATTAGCTGGGTGATGCCGGCACTCTACCGAGGGTGATTAAAATGAGACTCTATCTCTACCAAAAAAAGAAAAATTTCTTCCCTATTCTTTCTGCCTTATTGAAACATTAGGGCAGCTGATTAATGCCTTGTTCTTTCATTACAGATAATGTGAAAACATTATTTTGTAGATTATTTTAATAGAATGAAAGGTTAATTTCTTTACATTTGAAAGATAAGTTAGGAAGAAATGAAGAGAGGTATGATCTTTTTTTTTCTAATGAGATTATCTCTTGTAAGAAAAGTAAACAAAGCCACTTTTGGTTTGTCCTTTAACAACAGTAGCTAACTCAGTGGAATAATCCTGTCTTCTGTTTGACTTCAAGTATCTTGAAACCAGGAGGGCTTAATTGAATCTCTGTAACTTTTTTATTACTAAAGAGAAGGAGGACTGAAGCACAATAAACAAGATTGAAAATTAACAGATAAATTTTTACTAAAAATTGATTAAAATATGACCTTTCCTAACATTATACCCCATGATTGCATCAATGTACACAGCTATGATTTAATAAAAAAAAAATATGACTTTGTTCTACTTTGATGACATTAAGGAATTTTTAAGCCAGAATTTTTAATTCTATGAGAATTAGCCATTGATTTCTTGAATTCTTAAACTTGAAACAGGATGCTTCTTTCAAAGTATTTTTGTTACGCTTATTGATACTGTTGTTGAGATTTCTACTATCAGGACATTTAAATTGGGATCAAATTGTTTTGACTATAATCATTAAATTTATGATACTTGGAATTTTTCATTTTAGCAGAGGTCTTCATCAAATTCTGAAAACTCTTACAGAATTCAAATGAGGTTTTTTTGTAATTATTTATTCAATAAATATTTCTTAAGTGCTTTAGTGTACTAGGCACTTGAGCAGTAGTCATGAATATACAACAATTATGCACCACAAAGAAATTTTCTTTACAGATGAAGACAATTTTAAATCTGTGTTGCTTTTATAGAAATGGGCTCAGCGCCTGTGGCTAAAGCTGCTAAGGCGCCAGCCACGTACACCTGAGCTGGCAGGTTTGAATCCAGCCTGGGCCTGCGGAACAACAGTGCTGGCTGCAACCAAAAAATGGCCGGGCGTTGTGGCGAGTGCCTGTAGTCCCAGCTACTTGGGAGGTGGAGGCAAGAGACTCACTTGAGCCCAGGAATTGGAGGTTGCTGTGAGCTGTGAAGACACAGCACTCTATCCAGGGTGACAGCTTGAGGCTCTGTCTCATTTAAAAAAAAAAAAAAAAAAAATGAATGGGATAAGTAGATGTGCTGCTTGCAAACAGATTTACAGGGAGAGTGCTAGAAAATGGATCATATTTTCTAATGAAAAGGTGAAGTCAGGCTAGTTTTATATAGCAATGAATTTATAAAATAAAGCCAGTGAGGTCACTGATCGAGACTTTTGCATCATCTACTTTTGTGCATTATGACTTTTGGGTAAGTATTCTTAATACTCTGTACCATTACACTACAGTAAATGTAATATCTTTTCAGATGTATGTAAAGTAAGAACATGATGTTAAAACAGCAGATACCAATAAATCTTTATTGTCAGGCAGTCTCAAGGGAGCCATTTACCAACCAAATTAACTACCACAATTTTGTGATAATGAGATAACAGATATGAATATTAGGCAAGAAAGGACCTTTGTTTAGCCTGACTGCAGAATTTGCTTCTAAGTATTTTCCTGTTTTACAGGAATAATTGTATTCTCCTTTGGCACAAACTACATGTAATACTTTAAAATGTTAAAGTTGGTTTTGTCCACAGAGACGTAACTTTAATGTTTTAAACTAATAAATGGAATATGGTTTTAAATAAATTATTGAATTGTAAATAATTTTAAAATTTGCAGAGGTCTGATTTTAAAAATCAGATGAATTGCTTTAAAGATTGGAGGGGGGTGGGGGCTTGATGTTTTAGCCAACGGGTAAGGATAGTAGTGGTCTGTGACTATAAAATGGGAGTGGATATGGTTTGATCCTCTTGAATGTCAGGAATGTAGCTTTGAAGCCTAAACTTTAGAATTTCAACAATGAGTCGGTTTTAGAAGAGATTATAAAATTTGTATTGTCAGTCAAATTGGAATCTTAGTTTAAAATGCTAATTCTGTGGCAGAGTTCTTAAGTGTGGGTGGATAAGAGCTGATGGAACAGTGTTAGGTGAAATTAGTCTCAGACAGAGGTTTTAGACTTTTTGTTTTTTTGTTGTAGAGACAGAGTCTCACTTTGTCACCTTTGGTAGAGTGCCATGGCATCACAAACAGCTCACAGCAACCTCCAACTCCTGGGCTTAGGCGATTCTCCTGCCTCAGCCTCTCAAGTAGCTGGGACTACAGGTGCCTGCCACAATGCCCAGCTATTTTTCTGTTTTTGCAGTTCAGCCGAGGCCAGGTTTGAACCCACCACCTTCGGTATATGGGACTGGCACCCTCCTCAATGAGCCACAGGTGCTGTCCTAGACTCGTTTTTAAGTAATTCTACTTTATGGCTAGGTGCCTGTACCTCAAGTGGCTAAGGTACCAACCACATACACCAGAGCTGGAGGGTTCGAATCCAGCCCGGGCCTGTCAAACAGCAACGACAAGTACAACCAAAAAATGGCTGGGTGTTGTGGCGGGCGCCTACTTGGAAGGCTGAGGCAAGAGAATCGCTTAAGCCTAGGAGTTGGAGGTTGTGAGCTGAGATTCCATGGCACTCTACCCAGGATGACAGCTTGAGACTCTGTTTCAAAAAAAAAAAGTAATTTTACTTTAATACATTTTCATTAGGAAATTGAATGTTTTCTCCTGGCATTTGGGATCGTCCTTGATGAGGACGTAGGGCCAATAAATGAATTGCTTTTCAAATGTACTTTGTACTTTTATTCAAGTATGATTACCCAGTATAACTCTAGTACTGCGTATGTGGAATATTATTTGACCCGTGAAACTTTTTTTGTTTTTTTGCAAGTTGCCTTACAACAGAATGCATTCAGCTTCTTTACTTCTCAGTGGAATTTCGGTTTCCTGGCTACTCATGACTTCTTTTTTTCTATGTAATCCCAGTGTCTTTCAGGTTGCGGTCACATTTATTTATTTATACAGAGTCTCTCTCTCTCTCTGTTACCTAGGCTAGAGTGCCTTGGCCTCAGCCCAGCTTACATCAACCTCAACCTCCTGGGCTCAAGTGATCCTCCTGCCTCAGCCTCTTGAGTAGCTGGGTTTACAGGCATGTATCACCATGCTCCGTAACTTTTTCTATTTTGGGTAGAAAGGGAATCTTTCTCTTGCTCGGGCTGGTCTCAAAAGCCTGACCTCAAGTAGTCCTAACTGCCTTGGCTTACCAGAGTGCTAGGATTACAGACATTAGTCACCAGGCCCAGCCTTCAGTTTTTAAATAGGATAGTCATAGAAGGTCTTAGGAGAGGATAACATTTGAACAAAGACTTGGAGAGAATTAGTCCTGCTATTATTAGGTGGCAGAGCCCACCGTCCTGCTATTATTTGGTGGCAGAGCCCACCTGTGTGTCTGAGGATCACCAAGGAGGCCAGTGTGTCTGGATTGGAGTGATGAAGAGGGGGAAAGTACAGTATTAGATTAAGTCTTGGGAGAGGGCACAGGCAGTGTGGATATTTGTAAGGGTATGGGTTCTTATTCTGAGTGAATCAGAGAGTTATTAGAAAATTTCAAATAGACAAATGACATGATCTAATTTAAATTTTAAAGGGATTATTTTGCCTTCTCTGTGAAGGGTAAGGTGGTGTAAGGGAGGAAGCAGGGATTGGAACCAGGAGACATATTTAGGGGTATGTTGTGGTAATCCATTTGATATAGTGATTAGATAGTGGTGATACATTGAAGTTAATGAGAAGCAGTGGATCTTGGGTTTATTTTGAAGGAAGAGTCAACAAAATTTCCTAATTCTTGAATGTGTGGTGAAAAGGAAAAAGATCAGGGAATAGGAAGAAGCATGGGATCTTCTTTGTGAAGATGGGGAACTTGAATTGAGCAAATAATAGGTATTATGGGCTCAGCACACGTAGCACAGCGGTTATGGTGCCAGCCACATACACTGAGGCTGGCAGGTGTGAACCCCGCCCAGGCCAGCTAAATAACAATGACGTAATAAAGAATAGCCAGGTGTTGTGATGGGCATTTGTAGTTTCAGCTACTTGGGAGGCTTAGGCAAGAGAATCGCTTAAAGCCCAAGAGTTTGAGGTTGCTGTGAGCAGTGATGCCACAGCACTCTGCCAAGGGTGACATAATGAGACTCAGTCTCAAAAAAAAAAAAAAAAAATAGGTGTTATATACAGGGAAAAGGAGCAAAGGTCACTTCAGTTGAATAACTTTTACAACTTGTCTGCCCCTCCAAATCTATGGAGTTGCAGACAATTAAATTCTGTAAGTGAAGGCAAGGATCAAGGTAACCAAAGCCTGGTATTCTCCTTTGGATTTGCTTGTGAATATGCATAGTTTTTGAAATGTGTTGTAAATAGCTTGGATGATCAGCATTTCTTTAGATGTATATTTTAAATAATGTTATGCTTAAGGTTCTATGTTAAGCTACTATAAGAAATTTTATGTTAGTAAAAGATATGAATCTGTAGTTATATTACTTAAGAAATAATGTAAGAAATGTCATTAGGAATGCCATTGGGAATTTAGCAGAATAGTTTTAGCGCTTCTGGTGAGATTAGGGAGAGCTTGTGGAGGATGCAGTGTTTTTTTTTTTAGACAGAGCCTCAAGCTGTCACCCTGGATAGAGTGCCGTGGCATCACATCTCACAGCAACCTCCAATTCCTGGGCTCAAGCGAGTCTCTTGCCTCCGCCTCCCAAGTAGCTGGGACTACAGGCGCCCGCCACAACGCCCAGCCATTTTTTGGTTGCAGCCGTCATTGTTGTTTGGTGGGCCCTGGGGCTGGATTCGAACCCGCCAGCTCAGGTGTACGTGGCTGGTGCCTTAGCCCCTTGAGCCACAGGCACCGAGCCA